>VUQI01030922.1:0-13518 GCA_015106735.1 Paratilapia polleni
GTGGAGAGCATGCCAAGACGTATGAAAGCTGTGATTGCAAATCAGGGTTATTCCACCAAATATTGATTTCTGAACACTTCCTAAGTTAAAACATTTGTAATGTGTTGTTTAAAAACGAATATGAACTTGTTTTTTTTTTGCATTATTTGAGGTCTGAAAACACTTGACCTTTTTTTGGTATTTTGACCATTTTTCATTTTCTGCAAATAAATGCTCTAAATGAAAATATTTGTATTTGGAATTTGGGAGTTATGTTGTCAGTAGTTTATAGAATAAAACAAAAATGTTCATTTTACTCAAACATATACCTATAAATAGCAAAAATCAGAGAAACTGATAATTTTGCAGTGGTCTCTTAATTTTTTCCGGAGCTGTATATTGATGGATTACCATAAATTAATTGTTATTCTGTGTACTTTAAAATACTGAAACTTGAACATCACTGCAATTGGTAATCCTATTAATCTGTTTAGAATTTAGTTTAGGGTGCTTCTCTATTTAAAAAAAAAAAAAAAGTAAAGTACACTTTAAACTTTAAATATTAGCTACTGTTTGTGTAAAAAAAAAAAAATGCTGGCAGGAACCAGCTTAATGCCCAGGTGAGTTTGGCAGGTAGTGGCCCATCAGCTTCTAACATTGAGAGTCACAATACTTAAGTTGCACTCTTTTAAAAGTACTTATTTTACCTGCATATGTGCTGTGTTGTACTGCAAGCACTAAGGTTCACTGAACATATGAGACAGAGCAACCACATTCAAAGATGATGAAATTTCACTTGGCTTTGCGGTTACCACAAAGATAGCACGTAGCTCTTCACATTCACATCCTTCACAGTATTTGGTTGCATACTGGACCAGAGTGGGTTTTTTTTATTTTTTTATTGAGAACTGTGCATCACAGGGATTTACCCGTATGTATAATTTCTGTACTTACAGTACATCCTTCCATCCTTCTTTCCCATGTGCTTCTACCTTTTCATCTTGTGTCTGTTGTTTATTTTAACATTACATGACATCAAAGTGAAGAAGAACTTCAAGAGGAGGAAATGCGGTTTTGCTTCCTGTTAAATGATGGTCTGCACAATATTTAGAACAGAACAGAACAGAGGCTCTCTGAGTGTGGCCTCTTGTTGTCCACGCACCTCCTCACTGCTTCCCAGCAGCTCTCCATTCACTCTCTTTTATCCTCTTATTTGAACTGACTGTTATCTGCATGCTATGAATAGGACAAGGTCTGGGCATCTCTCTAGTATCAAGCGGCCAAATAGATAGCGTGGCCAGTGAAGCTGGAGGAGGATCCCATTGGTGGCAGAAGCTGAGCTCTGGGGCTTTTTCTTATGAAACAGTTGACCCCAAAGTGAATTGTGTTCTTATTGTATTGGGAAGGGATCTCTATTGGTTGTTGGTTGTTTAGTTTTTGGGAATAGGATTTTCTCTTTATTAGGTCTGTTCAAGCTGTGGTCATGTGATATGGCCCTGCTGACCATGCACGGGTGCAGGTTTTCAGCATTCCCATCAGACAGCGAATACAGCCACAGCAGACAGTCTTTGTGTGTCAGTGAGTAACATTGGTTCTCTTATGGTCTACAGGTTACTGCAGAGAGGCCAGACACAACACAGGGCCTGTGGCACTCTCTCGACTACAAGTATCCTTTCACTGCTTTCTTCTCCAAAGCACTCTCACATCTGCTTGCACTCACAATAATTAATGCAGTGGTCTGTGGAGCAGTACTCTACTGTGAGTAGAAGAAAAAATAGTGCTTCATTTCTGGGACTTCGAAGAAAGACCCTTATCTACCAGGACAAACAAAGTTCATGAACTCCTGTAAGTATGTGGCCCGCTTTGTGCAGTCATAGTAAAAAAATGTGAGCATATGGGTTCATATTAGTTTCTCTGATAAAAGATGTTCTTTAGGATGCATTTATGTAAGAGTTTCTAAATTTTAAAGTCAGCATTGAAGTGGAGCTATGTGGGTTTGACAGATCTTGCTCTCAGTTATCATTGCTTATAAATATACTGCCTATTTTTTTAAAAACAGCAAAATCTGAGATATCAGCTAGTTTTGTTTACTTTTTTTTTTTTCTGAATGAGAAGTGGTCTATAGAGGTGATCTTTCCTACTTTCCAGTGCCCCCAGTTTTGAGTTCTGACCGGCATCTTCTAAAAGTCTGTCCAGCTATTTATGTAGAGACAAAATGACACTTATGCAGCTGATATTTAAAATATTCCTAATTAATGATGGGGTCAAAGACCACAGTCTTTACAAAGACATGCATTCCTCTGCAGTTACGTGATAAATATAGTGGGTATATTAAAAAACTGACTTCAGTGTCAGCCTGTCATTTTAACCTTTTCTTTTGAGACAATCTGGGAAAAAAAAATCTATATTTGCTTTCTTTTTGAACTTTGTATAAGAAGGTTGATCTATTTTGTCTGTAACAACCAATGTCATTGGTAGCAACAATAAATAAAAGGCTATTTAGCGTAGCATAAAGTCTAGAAACATGAGAAAACAGCTAAGCTGGATCTATCTGAGGATAACAAAATCTGACCAGGACCTCTAAGGTTAATTTCTTCTTTGTTTCTAGTGTATAAAATTGCAACTTTAGAAATACCAAGGCTAACAGTTAGCTTATTTTCGAGTCTTTATGTTAAAAAAAAAACAAACTGCAAGATAGTGAGTACTGGTAAGTGTATTTCCCATAATGTCAAATTGCTGCCATCCCTATTGCTGTTGATTATATGGCAAAGTGGATTCCTGTAAGCAGAGAGCATAGGTACGTCACTTGGCAGGAAGAAAACAGTTGTGCTCTCTGCAGTGGGATTTCACGAGGATTGCATTAAGTTTAAGATAATTTAATTTTACCGCCAAACGGCTTCATGACCTGGCCTGGTGCTTGGTATGGAGAACATCTTTTTACTTCATGGGCTTTATCTCTTCTGCAAAACTATGCAATGTGAGACTGCCAGTATATTCATTGAGAGTAGTCATTTAATGCAAGATTGTGTTGTTTTAGTGTTGTTTTTTTTTTGCATTTAAAGTGAAGGAGTTAGCATTAGTCAGACTAGACAATTGACCTCTGTTTATGGAAAAAGTCCTTTTTTGCCTAAACTCTGCCTCTCTCTTCCATAGTGTATCTTCTGTCCTGTCTCCCTCTGCTCTCTTCTGTTTCCCCTCACCCCCAACCGGTCACACGGGTGGCTGCCCCTCCCTGAGCCTGGTTCTGCCAGAGGTTTCTTCCTGTTAAAAGGAAGTTTTTCCTTCCCACCATCGCCAAGTGCTTGCTCATAGGGGGTTGTCGGATTGTTGGAGTTTCTGTCTAATATTGTAGGGTCTGTAGCTTACAATATAAAGCGCCTTGAGGTGGCAGTTGTTGTGAATTGGCGCTATTGGCTTCAGATTTGTAGATTTTTCACTTTCAGCTGGAACAAATAAAATATTTTTGGGCACTTGGTGGCCAGTAGTAATGATAGCTAGTCTTTACTGTCAAAACATCCCTCAATGCATTCATCCAGTAGAATTTTTTCCATTAACAGTCTAACTGTGTGGCGATTATTAGCTAAGTCGGTTAGCATTAGCAAGCTAACTTTAACAAGTGCTGCACTGAGAAACCAGTTTAAACACACTTATTACTAGTTTGATAACTTAACTTATTGTTCTTCAAAAGAGAAAATGAGCCTCCAGAAATGGTCAAAAGCAGCCTGATGTTCTTTACTTAGTATGTCATACTGACTGTGCGCCAGCAGGGAACGTTAAGATTTAAAGTACTGTGCATGCTCACACCCAAGCAGCTGCTCTTCTTGTTCTTTGTTGTAGACTAGGCACAGTTTTGTGCACTGCTTCCTCCTACTGGTTGTTACTCGAGTGCTTTAAGTTAACATCACTCAAAAACAGTGAGTAAACTGCTAGTAAAAAGTATATATTCTTCATTTCCAAGTAAAGTTAACTAATTTATGTAAGTCTGGAAAGTGACTGGAATTTACAGTGTATGTTGTTGCTTCACTCTTATAGGCCTATCTAGCAATATGAAACAAATATTTCTCAAAAAATTGCCTCTTACTTTCTGATCTCACAGTCTCTGTGTCCCTCCTTTGTTGAAAAGCCTTCTGACAACAAAACATTTCTGCTGCTCCCTTTTTTTCACTGGGTGGTGTTATAGAAGTTTGGTTTGTGAAGCTTTGTTTTGAAGCCTTTATGTTAGCATTTTGACTGCATGTTACTTTTGTTCATCGACAATGAAAGAAATGGATGTAGCTACCGTGACGTCACCTTTTGGTCCCATTTTGAAGCCCCAAGATTATCATTTGCCATCTTGATGTTTTGAAACCAGATGTGACGAGCGAGGGTGGATCTGACTGTGAGACCGCATACTGGCTAACAAGTCAATGAGCACACCCTGGATAATCCTCCTTTTTGACACTTACATAGAACAATATTTACAAAATGGGCTTAATGTTTAATTCTGTATTACCTGAAATGAGTAACTGAGTCCATAAACTCATAACCTCTGTAGACAGAGGGCAGGTCTTACCAACCAGGAAAGTACATCTCTCTTTTATGCTGTCTGTGGGGGTTTTTTGCAGTAAGAACTGAACATTTTTGGATGAGGGGATGGAGTGCTAAGTTATCAGCTAATGCTAGCAAGCTTTGTTTGGAAGGTGCATCCAGTGTTGCCAACTTAGCGACTTTGTTGCTATATTTAGCGAGTATTCAGACCCCTCTAGCGATTCTTTTTCAAAAAAGCGACTAGCGACAAATCTAGCGACTTTTTCTGGTGTTATTGGAGACTTTTGGAGACTCTGGAGTGAAAGCACGTATTGTTCTTACTCTTCTCAACAAGCAGAGGGTGCTGCCGTGGGCCCCTCCCCCGTCCCAAAGCACTCACAGGCTGCCTAGTCGTTGCACAGCAGTCCCTCCCAGCTGTAGTCAGAGCAGGAGATGTTCACCCCTCCACGTCCAGACTGCAAATGAATCGCGCATGTGCGAAGCCGCCGCTGGCTGATCCCGAGCCACAGTATCTTTTGGGTCACTTTTGCCGGTCCCAAGCCCGGATAAAGGAAGAGGGTTGGAATTGTGACAGAAGGAAGTTCATTTGTAGTTCTAAACATATTTAGGGGGTTTTTTACTCACTTTTTGTCTCTCCCACATCGTTATTCCTCTCTCCTACAGCAGCCATTGCAATTACATACACGGTGACGGTGGTGACGTCAATTAGTGACTTCTAGTGAGTTTTAGGACAGCCAATAGCTACTTTCCTAACTGAGGAGTTGGCAACACTGGGTGCCTCAATATACCATATAGCTTCGTCACAAAAGCCAATACAGAAGTGTCTTAAACCTGCATTTTTTAAAAATGGCCACCAGGGGGTGATACATGTGGTTACAAAAACATTTCCAATCCTATAAAAGTCAATGGGGAAAATAGCAAATTAATGCTAGAATTTCATTCACCAAACAACAGAGCTCAGACTTCTTGGATGGGCTGTAACATTCACCACAGAGTAACCCATATTATTTGACAGGTACCTGCATTAAAATGCTCCAAAAGGCAACAAAACCCCAAGCATAGTATAGATGTCCATCTCAGTGACTTACTGAACTTACTTACATCTGACTGGAGGAAGCCTAGCAGACAGCTGCTGGTAAAAGCCAAAAGTGTTTACACACCCGTTAATGAGAGAGGCTATGGCTTTAACTTTAAGTCTTCATAAAGTTTAGATGAGTGAGTTATAGAAAAACTCACCCCTGTGCAGTTGTTACGAAAGGGTAAATTAGCTATAATGACCAAACCCATTTCATATACAATACACTACACTAAGTACACTAATTTTTCAACCCTGGAGGTTGCTGCTTGATTATAGCTGCACACACTTAAGCTCATCTTGGAAAAACATTCCAAAGGAGATATAGTTCGTGACACTTTTTTTCCATATTGTTTGCAACAGGCAGTAATGATTTATATTTATATAGACAGATTATTCTGTAAAGAAATCTTTGCAGAAATGTACCACTCCTGTTTAAAAGTTTAAGATGTATTTAGATGTTTGATGTATTCAGCAGAGGGTCAGTTTGATATAAAATTATATTCACTGAAGAACTTTTTAGACATGATTTTAAAAAATAATAGTGAGCTAGTATATCTTATATGATAGCTTCACTAGCAGCCTTGCCACAAGCAGACTCCTCTTGTTCACCATGTCTAATGAGACAGTCAGCCAGTTACTACATGTACTAGGATGCAGTCTGCCAACATTCTTACAACTTGCTTATTGGTTGCAACACAAAATTAAAAGCTGAATAGCTATATTAACTACATGAACTATACCCTATAGTTTAAAGCCTGTATAATGACTTAATTTGTACATTTAACAGACTGTGTATATATAGTGGGTTTTTCGAATCATGCAAAGAATGTAAATGTGAGAGAGGGTGAGAGAGGAGGAGATGAGAGAAGCAGGATGAAAGGCGCAGTTCCAACCAGTGTTTCCTATTGATGAGGGGGAAAAACATATTCTGAAGATGCTTTGAAGTGGACCAGGTGAGAGGAGACTCAGTCTGAATCCTGCTGCCAGGTAATTGAGCCTCAACTTGGCTTGCCATCCGCATCCTAGAGGCACACTGCGGCTTCCTTAACTGTTTCCCCGTCAGCCTGGCTTTAGGGCTCATAAGGACAAGCACTCATTCTGAGGGACATCAAAGCCTGTTTGATCTTTGCTGCTGAATTGGTTTGCATACTGTGGAGTTAGGGCTGGCAGCCAGTGTTTTTGTTTTGGATCTTGCATCCCAGAGGCCACCCATGGATTCCACTCATGTTTAGGAGATGGGACGTGGTTGAATTACATGGATGTTGCATGACTTGAAAATCAAGTCTCAGGGTGTTACCTATACTTATAGTATTATATAGTATACCACGAGAGCAAAGCTTAAACAATACTGTTCAAGAAGTAAAAGTTAGAGGGTAGTGGCACCCACTGTAAATATTTGCTGCTGACATTTTGCATTGTGTGTTAGACATGTATAAGTATTCATTATACAGTGCAGTCCCTTTCAGAGTTGTATATTCTTGTATTTTTATGACTGATGCATTGACCTAGAATAGTGGTTCTCAAGCTAAATTGAATGAACATGATTAATGAAGGGAAAATTAACCAGGGTTTGCTGATGCAATCAGGCTGACCTTCACTAAAGGTCAGCCTTATTATTTATACTGTTAGTAACTGATAAAAATTGTCGGGTGTGGGGCGTAAACTTTTTTTGTCTTCTGAAGTCTTCTGAAGTGGGGCATGTCAGAAAAGTATGAGAACCACTGACCCAGAAGCAACATTTTTTTATGTACATTGTGTCTACATCAGTGCATTGTTTGTAAGAATATAGAATGGTTTGCAAGTAAAATCAAAATATGCCAGTAACATGTAATTAGCTGTCAACAGTGGGACATTTTGTCAAATAGAAGTAAAAATATAAAACAAAAGTAGCATACAATGACCAAATCCATTATTCTGAGAGGACAAGGAGGGGGGTTTGTACACCCAGTCCATGTAATATATACATAGAAGGATTTAGTATTTAAGAGAAAACTTACAAAGTTTATTAGAAAATAACCCTGCTCCTCACTTGATTTATGTCTTTAGTAAACACCTTCCTAATGGGTTTATGATCTTAATCACTAGTTCCAAGCCTTATTTAATACAGTGTTGTTTTAGATGATAAAGCAGGGTATGCACAGCTACTTTGTGGTCAGCAAGTCACTATGTGTGTGCATTGCCTGTGGTTTCTTAGATCAGCCTCTCACTGCCTCTCTGGTTAAAAAAACAAACAAGAACAAAGCAAAGAAAAACAGACTGTGACAGTCAGAATGCTTGATTTGAGGCTTCAGTACAGGACTTTCACAAATCACCAGGTGATGTTACAATGGCTAGGTCTGTCTGTCTGTATGTATACAGTCTATGTATGAAGCACCTGTTAGTAAATAGCTAGCTTACTAGATGAAAACTAGACAATGCATTAAGCCAAACCTACCAAAGTTCACTAATATACTGTTTATTTAATTTGCAGAAAAAAAGTGTAAAAACATCAGGTGGAGTTTTTTGGGCTTTTGTTTTTGTTTTTCCGCTAGGGCACTGTATGTACTAATGAAATTCTTGAAATGACTTACTGAACTCTACTGGTTTCCAGTAAACATACAGTGATGACATGAAGTCCCTGAAGAAACAGGAAACCTTTTAACCGAGTCACTCTAGCCTCCTTCTTGTTTTGTCATTCAGATAATCTCTGAAGCTGTTTCAAATGTTCTGAACTACAGTACCTGAGCAAATGTACTACACCACTAATGCTTTCCTCCACTCATGAAAGGTCAGGAAAAGGTGACATGTGGGATGTGCAGCGAGGGACTCATGCTTGCTGCGATGGTGGTTGAAGCAGCAGTTGGGCTTCTACCCCCACACAACTACTCAGCGTCTTTTCCCACACAAACACACACACACACACACACACACACACACACAATCTAACACTATTGTGTAGCAGAAAGCAGCACCAGCAGTTATAATTACCATCACTGTCGAGTATCATGCCAGCATGGAACAGGACACAGTGCTGACAGGAAGACAACTCACTCCAGCACATCCCAAATAAGTCATTATTCTCTCCTTTTCCCCCTCCTTAGACCCCTCCATCTTTTCTCTTCGTTTCTCATTTGAGACCTTTATAAATAAATCCTGTTAGCTGGCAGAATGGTGATCATAATTCCAACCTCTTATATATTTTCAACAACAGAACCACAATGGAAGAGCTAGTGCCAATTTACATATGAGATTATTTTCCACTTACCCTTCTTTTTTTTGTGCACATGCCAGAGGATTGTGTACTTGGGTGCCACATTAGTCCCACGTTATTCATTAAAAGCTCTGAGGTATAAAGGTTGCTTTTGCCCAGAAATGATGGTACAGGTTAAAGTAAGGTTTTGTCTTTTTTTTTTTTTTTTCCAAGGCACAAGTTGAGCAACGTATGAAGTCTTGCAGAAAGGTAGTTATAAATTAGAAGCTAGCAGTGTGCTACAAAATGTCACCAACATACTCTATAACCTCTGGTCTGGAAAGAGCTGTTTGAGGGAGTAATATACCATTATTATTGTTTAGTAGCCACCTGCCACCGGCAACACCACCAGACGACCGTAACACGTGGCATCTGAAAACCAGCCCTTTCTACTCTCAGCACTCATCAGAAATTATGCTTGTTTTCGCTGTACATTATATCTGTACTTTATCACATTTATAAGCCATTTGTGACCTTGCCTCTGGTCTCAATCACATGCTAGGCTGACCCAATTCACTGAAACTAGATAACGACCCATTTGCTACCTTTTTTTCTATGAGCAATTTATTTTTATCTCTGTCTTATCCTCTGCCAGTTGGCTCTTATGCAGCATCCCTTCCTGGAAAATCTTTCTTTGTTGCACAGGAGCTTTTATTCCTTAAGACAACTAGTCAGCTGACAAGAGCTATATATATTAAATATGCTAACATCTTAGGAATCTGGAACAAAAATAGCTCAAGTACCTAAAGCTTGAATGACTAATATCCAGCTCTCTGCAGTGTGCTGTCTTGAAAATGGAAAGCCATTGGCACTTAACAACAGTAAGCTGACAATGACCTCATAAGGGAAATAATATTCTTTCAAATGTTTTTTTTTTTTTTTACTGCTTTGAGCACAAGTGAAGTGTGATTTAGCATCATTTTAAATTTGTGTCTTTTGTTTTTTATCTTTATATATAAATATCAACCGGAAGTCTGGTTGGAAACACCCTTGAGTGGCATGTTGACTGATGTGTATTAGAGATGTGTGATCTTTAAACACATATTAAAAGAGTCTGTATGTCCCACGGTAATGGTTCTCAGGAATCACTTAGATGTAAAATAATGTACAGTCACAGCCTTCATGGCAATGTTTATGATGCACTGCAGTGACTTACTTTAACTACTCCTTTCTAACAAAGAGTTGGATTTTCCCTCCAGCATCAGCTGCTGAAACAGAAAACAGCCCATGCCCATAGTTAAGATACTTAACTGAAGCATTACAGCTGTTGCATGTGAATTTTCTGAGCCTTTAAAATGCATCCATAAAGTACTGTAATTGCTTACCGTCTCACACATTCTTACAAAATCTGAGATGTGCTTTGGTTCTGTTAGTTATTATTGTTATGACTGTGTGGCTGGAGGTCAGACTAGACTAAAATCAAAGCTTTCTTCCTCTCTCCTGTTTACAGTCATTGACACGTACACACTTTTGGCAGGCTCCCTTAACAATGTCACAGATATCTAAAGCCAGCGCTGACTCATTGTGGCCCCCCGCTGACTGACTCACTGCCACGGTGGTGTGGTGTATTTGCCAGAGTCTTCAGTAGCCGCCGTGTTCAGGAGGTAAGACTTTGTCTGTGTTACAACGTGCCACAAAGATCTTGAGAAATATCTTTAAAATAAGAACAGATTATTTGCCACTCGCCATTCAGTTTGAAGAAGAGCTGTGTGAGATAGAACCACATGAAACCACCCTCAATTTGGAGAACACAGAGAGTCAGCATGGATCTTCAGGAGGCGAATCTGCATCTGAGTACCAGGAGGACCTGCTGGATGGAGACCTGGGCCTTGGCACTGCTCCAGCTCACCCGAGGGAGGCAAGTGGCTCCAGGAGTCAACTGTAACCTCATCTTATCAGCCATTGCTCCCTGATGCTAAAGCCCCACCTCCCACAGTGAATGGGTTCACTGGTCAGCAGCTGACTGGGAGTTAGAGTTTCAGTGGTTCCCAAAAGGTCATCCCCCCCCCCGGTGCTGAAATGCATGCGAAGGCACACTCACACAGGGACAAAAAAACAATTACAAAGGCCATTGCTCTTCCTGTTGTTCTGCTGATGATTTTCTGGTCTCAATTTACTCCAGGGAATTTAAAAACTAAAATAGAAATGTTAAGTGTACTTTTCACCTTACAACCAAAGTTATAAAGCAGCAGCTCTCATAAAAAAAATTTTTTTAAAAACTACAATATGTTTAGTCACACATTAATTATAAGCATAGCACCTACATGCTACTTGGTTACGTAATGCCTGGGTTTCAAGCTTTAGGGAGAATTACTCAACATGTTCTGTGATTGAACGCTGCAGTATTTCCCTTAGTCAGCTGAAATGGTATTTTTGTGCCAACTTTGCTTTGCTCTTCCCCAGCCCCTTATTAAACTTTTATTGCACTGTTTTCTGCTCCAATCCTTTTAACTGATTTAAATGTATTCTACTGAATTTATTACCCCCCTTATCTCCCTCCATGTCTTCCTTATCATTCTTTGCTGTGCTAGAATATATCCAAATGCTTAAGTGTATTAACAGCATTTGGGAAAGAGACTATTTGCATGTGAAGTTTTGCTCCGACTTCTTTAATTATAGATAGCACTTTGCTGCTTTCTATGTGCATCATTATAAATCTCAAGGCCCCTCTTCCCTTGAGTGAAACAGGGTGTTTTTTTGGGGGGGGTTACTGCACAAATACAATCTGTGAAGGTTAGGCTGTGTGAATATGCAGATGGTTAGTCGTGTATTAATAAAGCCTTTGTCCTTGAAGTGAGGGCTTTGTGTACATGCATGGGTGCATCTTTGGAATGTGCCTTTTCTCAGTTCACAGTTGCTTTTAAAATACACATTGCATTTCTCTTTGTTTGCACTGATATTTGAATATTTGAGTTTTCTTTCCTAGCAAAAGATGATGATTAACAGCCTTTCATCATCATTAGTCCTGTCCTTAATGAGACAGTTCATCAAAAAGAGAAAAAAAAAATTTTAATTTACTTAGATTTTAGTGCATTGTTGCTCATTGTTGCTAGTTTTTTTTTATTTTTTTATGTGATTTCCAGATATTTGAAGCTACCAGAAGAAACATATCACTGTGAGACAATCCAATGCATTTGCTTCTATTGCAAATCAGGCCAAAGCAAAAAGCTGCTTTTGCATTACACGGTGCATGCAATGCAAGCTGAAACATCTCCATGTGGCATACACTTAAAACATAATTTAAATGTATTGATTAAAGTTTGCCTACCTGCGCCAGCATCTACCTCTGCACGAGGGAGAAGCTGCTCTCAAGTTTCAGTGTAAGCTTGTCATTGTTGTGAGACTCGCTGTCTGTTGAGCTTTTCAAGTGTAATTTTTATGTGTTTTGAGCATCCCAAGCCAAATGTGGTTTACCGCAGTGAGAAGAGGGCGATTAGCACAATAAATTTGTTTGAATGTAGCTTTTACAAGTGTCTCTTGAGCTTTGTATTCAAGTCATGTAATATTTCCCATTTTCAGTCATTACTTTGGGGCTTTTTGTTAAGGTTGTGTTGTCAACAAAACTGAAGTTGACAGTTGCTGTAATTACTTATGCCACCCACCGATTAAAGTATCCTCAGCTATTATGAGTAACATTTTTCAGTCGTGTACTTAAAGGTACCATGTGAAGTTTTCAACTACTAGTCAGTAGTTCTACGTCAGGTGTGGGTTACATTAGTTTGCCAACAAGAACAGGAAACCTGTAGAGTACCAAGAAGTAAACGACCCAGTTCCAAACTTTTCAAATGGAGCTTGCAGTTGTTTCCAGCCCATTTGACAGATTCACACACACACTGCATGCTAGTGAGCAACACAGACTGCAAACAGAAACTCTGTTTACCAGAAAACTCGACAGGGCACCTTTAGGTTATGTAGCAAATAGCAGTAAAATGTATGACATCTTTCCAGCACAGTGGTTCTCAAACATTGACAGAAGGTGTGCACTGAATAAAGTTTGGAAACATCTTATGCATATAAACCCAAAAAACTCACTTAGTCCTGGTTGTTGGCCTAATTAAAAAAAAAAAAAAGAAATATATATAAAACATCGTTTTTTTATTGGAATCCTGATTAAACCCTGCAACTTATTTTGGTACATTAATTTCCAGGCTGTTCCATGCAGACACTTTTGAGAACCACTGCCCTTTTTTCATGATGACTTCAAAACATGTTGTTCAACACAGATGCATAAACCGTATTGTTAACTGTGAACTTTACTCAATGCAGTTTTCCCAGATGTGTTTTTCATAAGAGCAAGCAATTGTAAACATTTGAAATGGTAGAACACACCAACACTGAGAGAGACTTTTTCACCTCCAGAGTTATGACATTGTCCATAGTGTATATCATAGACTTGGCAACAAAAATCAAAACATCCCCCTTTTTTTTTTTTTTTTTTAATCTAGAGATAGCACTACTGCTGTTCTGATGACACCTCTACCTATGGCACAAGAAACCAATTCTGTGATTGTCTCTGACTTCAACAATTCATATCTTGAAAATTAACATTACCTTTTTTTTTCTTTTTTGGAAGTCAGTTGCTTTTTTCCTTTCAGCCACTATTTTCACTTTTACAGACAGTATGAAGACTGGAAAACATAGACTTTTTTTGTAAGAGTTTAAACATTCAAAAAAAAAAAAAAAAAAAAAAAAAAACCCAAAACAT
>VUQI01030922.1:16200-36031 GCA_015106735.1 Paratilapia polleni
AAACCTCACCGGTCCCCACTTTCTTTAACATTTCTGTTCCTTTAAAGAAATCTCTTAAGGCGGCGATTCTATTCTAAGGCCAGTCTTTACTTTCCTCTTTTGCACGTCCTCCTCATAGTGCATGACTGCAGGAAGGAATCAGTATTACAAATTAAATGTATTTGTTTCCACCGCTACAGCCACAAGATGGTAGCCCGAGTTTATCATAAAAACAGCTCAATACATGCAAAGAAAAATCCTGTTATCAATTAGAGGAGATCTATTCACACAGCGCAGAATTGTTTTTTCTAATAAGATAAAATCGAATTAAAACTCACTTGAAATTAAGATGATCTTATTAAGAAATGGCCTACAGTATGACTGTAGAGCATGTAATAATTTTTCAGTGGACGTGTTGTAAACATTCAGCAGCAGTGACAACCACTCCTCTCAAGTGGAATCAGCTGAAATGGGACGTTTGACAGCTGTTTCCCAGGAACTGAAAGGGCCATGTGGTTGTACAGAGGGAAACACATGCTCTGCAGATTGAAAATCATCTTTCGTAAGAGGCTTGCCTGTGTGGGATTACAGCTTGCACAAGTAGGGGGGAAACACAGACTGAATGAGATGAAAGGGCACGAGTCCCTGACCCCCCCTCCACCACTACATATGTGATATCCGTGTTGTGATTTTATTATACTATTTCTCGTCTAGCTTTGGTCAAGTGCTGTGCATAGAGTGAGTTCTTCCGAAGAGCGCTTAAATAGGCTATATGTTAGACTATACAGTAGTCCCTTTCTATGCTAAAGTGTCCTTTCCATAGATGTTCATTTTGTAGTACTCATCCATTGCGGATGTTTACAGCACGATACCTTTGTGCAGACTGCCCTCTGCTGGAGCATAGTGGTCCCAGTCCTCAAAATGATCCTCTCAACAACAGACTTCTATATTATGAGCGCATATATTAATAATATATATCCAGCCTACTCAGTTATATTCATTTGTCAGTATGTAAGCCTGTAGACAAAAAAGGATAAAAATGTACAGGTAAGTACACAGTGTCAGTTGTTTTTATAAAACGCATGAATTTAAGAAAAAATCTTCTAATCTCATTCTTTTGGGAATGAGTTTGTTTCTTTATTCCTCTTCTATGCCTGCAATTTCCATGTGTTTGCTTCTTCCAAGTTTTACTCAGCCTCATTCTGGGATTCTGTACTGTTGGAAAACAAAGTGCAACTGCAGGACCCCTGTTTGTCTTGCCTATGAAATAATTTATAAGGCTTGATCACATGTTTGAGTTCATGTTATTTGTTCTCCCTGATTCTGTTTGACAGTGCAAGTGCTAAACGTGGTCAGTAAAGTAATATATTTGGGTCGCATCATCAGGAACGATTTTGTGTGGTGATGATGTGCAGTGCCAGTGTCAAAAATTGTATGCACAAGCCAATATTCTGGCACTCAAATTTCTTTTTAAAATTGATTGTCCTCTACTTTATACAGTCCAGCTGCAGTGCATTTCTAGCAAACCAAAAGTGCAAAAGCTTCAGTTTGCATTTAATGAAAACTGATTTAAAAAAAATAACTCTGGTCTTAACTCAGCCTACATAAGTGTGAAGGTGTTGCTTTTGTTTCTGAAAATACTGGAACCAGTGCCTGTTTAGTGTTTTAATCACTATGTCCTTATGTTGTTTATAATGATATTGACTTGTCTGAAATAATGTAGGTAAGTACGGATTAGACTTTTTTAGATTCAATCAGACTTCTTATGAAAGTTTCCTTTTTACTCCCAATTTAAATGATCAAATGTGTTATCACTGAGCATGCTGACTCACTGTCACACTATTATGGCTTCTCCAGCTGGAGCATTTGAAGGCCTGTTACATCTTCTTGTTTCTTTTGATTTTATTGCTCCATTGCCTCTCGGTGCTGAATGAACTGAATAAACTGTACATTCCTTAAAATTATATTTTGTCCCATATGAAACCATTTTATTCACATTTCTAACACCACTGGTGATAGTATTTCTAAACAATATTCCTTGCTGGATGTAAAAGCCCCTGTATGCAGTTTGTGTGTCATATACTTACTGGTTTGTGTTGTTATAGACTGACTCTGGAGGACAGTATGTACATTTATAGAACCAGGAGAGCAGCTGTGTTTCTTCACACAGTCTGCCTCGGATTATGTACAGAGCCCATATGTTGCCTTATCCATATGCCCTAAATCACACCCATGCATGTTCAAACACACCAGTTCCATCAGTGTTTTCACATGACTGCAGGAAGTGACCTGCACAGGAGCCACAACCCTCGCTGGTTTCTTTCTTTATCACCCCATCTGTGCTGCTAAAACATACTGTATGTGTGCAGTTTACATAGATGCTTCACAGTTAACAGATATCTAGTCAGCACATGTGTATGCACTGTCACCGAGTTGCAATATATAAAATGTATTTATTTATTTTTTTTATTTTTTTTGCTGTACAGTGAATGTTCACAATCAGCCTGAACGGCGTACTGTACATTACAAAGATGCACTGTTACGTAATCATGAAGAAGAGGCTTTGCGCCTGCGAAATGGACAAGCAGGCGGAGGAGGAAACATGCGCAGTACATGCTTCGCCAGCAGCATCAGGACCACTGCGATGTGTGTGAGAAGATGGTGCTTGAGAAATGACCGCGTTGTTTTGTAGAACTGCCGTCGCCGCGAACATTTTTTAACCCTACGTTTGAAATCATTTAGAGCGGAAAAAGGCTACAGAAGGCGATTTTTAACCACACACACACACACAAAGCGCGCAAAGCAACGCACTGGAGATGAGACGGTAATATCAACAATTAATGACACCGGTTTAAGTCAGCCGCTTTAAACCCGTGCTGCGCAACTACAAAAGCATTCCTCACATGTCATCGCATATGACGGGATTTCTTGTGTAATGGTCGTCGGCTTCTAGTGGGATGCACATCAGTGTCTTGCCGTACTCGCTCTCCGTCGTAATGGCAGCTCTGTACCATGGCACGGACGCTTCCTCTCCGGACAAATTCCTGGCCTTGAAAGACGTGAGAGAAGTGAAAGAGGAAACGACTCTGGATGAGAAGCTCTTCCTGCTGGCATGCGAGAAAGGTTTGACTCTTGTTTCGTCTAATTTAATACTGGGGCTGCTGTTTTTTATTTATAATGTCCATGCAACACGTGACTATGATCCTAGGGAATTGTAGTGATCATTAAAGATACAACTGGAGCTATATGTCTGATATAGGAGGCCTACGTGTACTGTAGGTAGAATAGACAATGACTAACAGCATGATAGATTTCTAACAGGCTCATTTAGCAGCAAGCAAACTATTCAGTCATACCAGATTTATTTTTTTTTCCAGTGAATACCTCTCACAGCTGCCTACACGTTGGATACTGTGGAAACTTGCCCAAGGGGGGTTAATAGTTAAACGTCTGCCCCACTTTTAAGTTTCTCTCCCTGGTTTCCTGACTTTTCACAGCCCCTAACATGGAAAGTTAATGCAAACAAACGAAATGCTAGCAACACAAGACCTAGAGAGTATAAGTGTAAAATAACAAAGAGGCATGGGTTTTCTCAACTAGTCACATGGAAGGAGAACATTTCATTGATAAGTTAAGGACACTGTACAGGCAGAGGTGTGCTAAGCCAATAACTGCCACTGTGACCATATAAAGTCTCCCTAAACATGGCTCAGCAACAGAAATTGTCCTTTGAGGGAGATGTTATTGTTATGCAAGATTAAGGGGGCCGCTGGAGCCGAGCCTGTTCTGTGAGAGTGCTCGCCTGATAACCACGACTGTGTGTTTCTGTCATGTTGGCACCGCACACAGATAATGCTTCACTGCTTTTAAAGATCTGACTTTGCAAGAATTTGCCAAAGTGGATTCCATTCATAATGTGCCGTTTTGTCCTTGACGTGCTTCTCAGGTGACTACTACATGGTGAAGAAACTGCTGGAGGAGAACCGACAGGGCGAGCTCAACATCAACTGCGTAGATGTGCTGGGCCGGGACGCAGTGACCATCGCCATTGAGAACGAGAATCTAGACATCCTGCAGGTTCTCTTGGAGTATGGCTGCCAGGTAACAAGCACACGCATACTTAGGGCAAAAAAATATGCACAAGGCATCACTTATATCCAGTAAAATCATGCGTTTCTTTCTGTGTAGGCAACAGACGCTTTGTTGGTGGCCATAGACTCAGAGGTGGTAGGAGCTGTGGACATTCTCCTCAACCACAGGCCAAGGAGATCTTCCAAGCCCTCTATTGCTGTAGGTCTACTCTTATTACGCCTTTTTCAAGAAAAAAACCCCCACTGTTAATGCAAATAGCAGAATTACATAGCTTATCTTTTTCAGTAATTTCTGCTTGTATTTTAGATTTTTTTATCTGTATATTTCCATCTTTTTGTCAGAAACTGATGCAGCGGATCCAGAACCCAGAGTATTCCACCACCATGGACGTGGCTCCAGTCATCCTGGCAGCTCACAGGAACAACTACGAGATCCTGACCATGCTGCTGAAACAGGACATCTCTCTTCCCCGTCCTCACGCTGTTGGCTGCGAGTGCACGCTCTGCAATGTTAAAAACAAGAAAGACAGCTTACGACACTCCAGGTACAGTTATCTAGACTCAGAAAATACGTAAGTGATATTGATTTTGCGCAGATGGGTGCATTAAGAGACCAGAGGACTACTTTTTTACTCAGTTATTTTAAATTGGAATAGTCAATGCCACTTCTGTTTTGCAGATGATGTTTTGGTCCAATAAATCAGCTCAGTTTTGCTCCAAGGGAAGTGGCTCTTGTGAAACATTGCAGTCCCTTGTTTTGACAATAGCATCAGCTTGAAAATCCAGTCTTCTGCTTCTAGAAATCAATGATTTAATCAA
This sequence comes from Paratilapia polleni, assembly GCA_015106735.1. Taxonomy (NCBI): domain Eukaryota; kingdom Metazoa; phylum Chordata; class Actinopteri; order Cichliformes; family Cichlidae; genus Paratilapia; species Paratilapia polleni. The sequence continues at coordinate 21,090 of VUQI01030922.1, forward strand.
TGATATGCACACACAGGCTTTTTAGGAATGCTTTAGCTGTTTTTTTTTTACAGTACTAAGAATGCCCAAAGTATCCTCTTTGTCCCCCAGACGACTCCAATTTTTCTCTCTTATTGCAAGCTCTACTGATCTAGCCATAGAGAGCCGGTATTGGTATTTTAGTGAAATACAAAATCAATACAAACTCTAATTTAAGGGAAAACAGCAAAACAGTGGCAGCTCCTCTGGGAACTAGTGATTCTGGGTTTCTGATACCATCTCGGACTTGCAGATGAGATTTTGCTGATCTCTTCCGCAGGGGCATTTTTATTCTTTCTGCAGGGCAGTGTAGCCTCCCACACAGTACACTAAATGAATCACTCTGCAGTTTGGCTGCCAAACAACATAGCGGTGAAAGCAGGTATAAATGAAACAGCTAGGGGACTGACTGTTTCTCCTTTTTTCCTCTCCCATCTGTACAAGTCTATCTTTTTCATCATTTTTCTTGCCTCATATTTCCACCTCTTCTTTTTTCACCACCTCATTTCTGTTGATTGTTGTGGGTCAGGTTCCGTCTCGACATCTACCGCTGCCTAGCCAGCCCCTCTCTCATCATGCTGACAGAGGAAGATCCCATACTCAGGGCCTTTGAGCTGAGTGCAGACCTGAAGGAGCTCAGTCTCGTTGAAGTGGAGTTCAGGTAGAGTCAACATGCTGCACGTGCATCAACCATGTCAGAGTGTTAATCTAATGTCTTTGCATATGAACAGATGTCTATACATACAGTGATGTTATAAATCCTTTCTTTTACAGCCTGGAATTGATAAGAATCTTAACCTTTCACGTCCTCCGATTTTATCTAATTTCTCTACTCCAGGACTGACTATGAGGAGCTGGCCAAGCAGTGCAAGATGTTTGCCAAGGACCTGCTGGCTCAGGCTCGAAACTCTCGAGAGCTGGAAGTGATTCTCAACCACACGTCCAGCGAGGATCACGTTGACAAGAGGGGCTTACTGGAGGAGCGAATGAACCTCAGCCGACTTAAACTTGCCATCAAGTACAACCAAAAAGAGGTTAGAATATGTTTGCAGCTGTAAATTTGATTAAGCAGTATAATTACTCTCAACAGAAAGCCAACCTGCAGTATAACTAGATGGAGGAAATGTCTAGTTTATTTCAATAAATATTCAAGCAGAAGTAATAACACTGTACTTCATTTCAGATTTAAAGGCTGGCTCAGCACACTGTGTGCCCTTGAGGAAAATTAGTTTGGCAGCACAGAGTACTTCCTCCGGGCAGCAGCAGTCATAGCAAACCTAAAGTTTGAGGTTTAAATCTGTCGGATAATTTACAGCTGGGATGGTCTTGTGTGTGTGTGAATAGTTTGGCTCCTTTATCACCAGGCAGATAGTAACACACTGTTTCCTGCTGGAGACACTGATAAGGTTTCTCCAAAGGGTGCACGTCAAAGAACTATCCACTTTTTCGTTAGTCTAAATGACTTTGTGATTAACAGTTCGTATTTGTGCTTGAATTTGTACCTATACCTAAAACAACAGAGCAATGTAATTAATAACAAATGTGTTCACCACTTATTTAATGTGGAAATGGCTGCCCTGAAAAAGGTCTGATGATCTGTGACAGACAGCAGCAAGAGTGAAAAGGAAGATTTACAAGATGGTAGTGAGACCTGCTATGATGTATGGTTTGGAGACGGTGGCACTGACAAAAAGGCAGGAGGCTGAGCTGGAGGTGGCAGAGCTGAAGATGCTAAGATTTCCAATGGGAGTGAAGAAGAAGGGACAGGATTAGAAATGAGTACGTCAGAGGAGGAGCAGTTTGGAGACAAAGTTAGAGAGGCGAGGCTGAGGTGGTTTGGACATGTGCAGAGGAGGGATAGTGGATATATAGGGCAAAGGATGTTGAAGATGGAGCTGCCAGGCAGGAGGAAGAGAGGAAGACCACAGACAAGATTCATGGATGTGGTGAAGGAGGACATGCAGAGGGTTGGTGTGACAGAAGAGGATGCTAGGGTGACATGGAGGCACATGATTCACTGTGGCGACCCCTAACCAGAGTCAGCATTTTTTTAAAAAATGCTTATTAGCTGTGTTGCAGAGAGTTAGAAGAGAAAACTGAGGCCCCTCACATATCTGTGAGGTAAATCTAAAGATACGGTCTGCAACTGATTAGCTTAGTTTAGTGTAAAGATTGTAAACAGGGGGAAGCAGATTTGGTGTTGGAACTAGCCATGGCTCACTACTTAGCCATTTTTCTTGATCCGGTCTTTGTGCTAATCTTCTAACTGACTGTTGGCTGTATCCCAGTGAAATGAGCTCTAAGCAAACTCATGGTCTAAAATCTAAAAAAAGTTTTTCACAGAATATTTGTATTTTTTTATTACACATCCGCCCCCCTGACGTTTTATCTGTCATTCTCTCTTGATGCCCCTTTTACAGTTTGTGGCTCAGTCCAACTGTCAGCAGTTCCTCAACACTGTCTGGTTCGGAGAGATGGCCAGCTACCGGCGCAAACACACCTGTCTAAAAATGGCCACGGTTCTGAGTGTGGCCATGCTTTGGCCACTCCTTTCTGTCTGCTACCTTCTGGTACCACGCTCCCGGATTGGCCAGATAATCCACACCCCTTTTGTTAAATTCATCATCCACAGCGCCTCCTACTTCACCTTCCTGCTGCTGCTCAACCTGTACTCTCTGGTTTACAATGAGAACAAGAAGAACATAATGGGCCCTGCGCTGGAGATGATCGATTACCTGCTCATCCTCTGGATCATAGGTCAGCTTTTTACCCTGTAAATAACACATAATGCTATGCACAGAGGAGTGTCATGTATTGTATGCAGTTGTTGTGCTGTATATTTCAGTGCCTCTATAATTTAATATTTATCCATCTCCTAATGCACATTATGGAATTAGAAATAGAGTAAAAACCCAATCCTACAAACTAAAGGTTAATACAGTAACGTTGTATAGTGGAGTGAAAATGAGCGCTTCCTGTTATGATCTGGCTAAAGTCCAGTATCTCATGTCCGTAATCACATCAGGCATTACGTGACAAATGGCTGTTTCTACACCAAATGACAGAAAGCCCAGCTTGACTGGATTAAATCCGTCAGCCCTGCTTCTAATTGAGCGCAATAGAAAGAAACTGCAGCTTCTTCTTTCCCCCCTGTGGCCCATCTGAGTGCTAGTATCACTGACCTCAGCACACATCCGTGCAAACATATTCACACATACATCAGCTATCTTTTCAGAGAAGGGCGGATAGTGAAATGGACTCTGCCTCTCCACCTTACCCTTCTGCCAAGAAACCATTAACATGAACATTCAGTCTTTTTAATGGCTCTGCTTTCTCAGCAGGCATGTTTGTCTCTTGGTTGCAAAATCCTAGCCCTTTCCACCAGAGACAAAGCATCACAACCACAGCAGCTGGGTTTCATCTCTTTCTTTGCTGCATTAATAAATCTTCCCAATAACTGCATTTGACAGGTTGTAAACGGATTTAGAAGCAAATTATATCTATTATTCAATGATATGAAGCTGGCCGTTGGGCAGTTTTCAGTTTATTCTGTATATTACAGGAGTGACAGGAGTTTTCACTCATTAGACAAAAAAGTGTAATGGGTTTTTCCATGAGCTAAGATAGCCCACTAGAGGGAGAACGATTCCTTAAGTACTGCAGAAGAGTAACATCAAAGATCAATTTTAACAACTTCAGCAATTTTTTTTCTAAAGGTTGCCTCATTTTAAAAACAGCTTCACTGCAAGATGTGAGGCAGTGGTGCAGATTTTTCTGCTACAGGATCCTTGCAGCATAAACACATCACCCAAGATGAGTTAAATGGGAGGAGTGAGATTGCTAATGATTACCCTCCTCAGACAGCCTCTTGCCTTATGTCATCAGGATGGGAACGGGAGCTCTTAGAGTTCCTGGATGTCTACAGACAACAATCACAAGTCTTTTCTTTTGTTTTTGCTTTCCATTATTCTCTCCTTCTTCCTTTCTGCCCTCCTCCTATCAACTTTCTCCTCTTCCCTTCTTTCTGGTATTCCCCTGGGCCAGAGGCCCCACATTAATGGGAAACTCAGATGCTATGAGACTATGAGTGTGCTAGGCTACATCCATGTATATGAATTTGGATGTTTCTCCTGCTATCTAAGTGGGTGTGTGTGCTTTGGAAATGATTTAGAGACTGAAACAATTCATGTGGGAAATAAATCCTAATGGGATTTCTGTCCTAAACTCTTCACTCCTCTGTTTCTTTTCTGTTAAAACAAAAGGAAAGCTCAGTCAGTTTAAGGTTACTGTAATAATTTCCGAATAGAGGCATAGAGAAAGTGTCACTAAATGCTAACTTGCACCTGGAGTGAAGCTTTGAATCTTAATTTTTTATCCCTTTTGTACATTTAGAATTGATGAAATGCCATTTAGACGCAAAAAGACGCAAACCCATCTTAATTAAATTCCACACACCTCCCTAAATCCCACAGATGACACATTTTCAGCATATTAATCTCTGATTTCTGCGTCTCACACATTCCCGTTTCCCCCCGGGCTCCCTCTGTGAGATGCCTGATGGCTGAGTCTTGAAGGGATTTTAAAATGTTGTGGATGACAGCCTTTTTCCAGTGGCGTGTGCATATGTCTGTGTGTACGTGGTAATGGTGGATTCTTGCTCCCCTATAGGAATGGTGTGGTCAGATGTGAAGCGTCTGTGGTATGAGGGGCTGGAAGACTTTATGGAAGAGTCTAGGAACCAGCTGAGTTTTGTGATGAATTCCCTCTACTTGGCCACCTTCGCTCTCAAGATTGTTGCTCATAGCAAGGTACAGACTCATTGCACACCCTCCTTACATTGCAAGGATAGATAACTAGACTGAAGGGCTGGAAGTTAATTCCTTTCACTATGTCAGTTTTCTTGGAATAATCCTTGTGGTTCATCATCTGTATATTAAGCCTACACTCCAGGGAGGTGTTTTCATCTCTTGTTTCAATTAGATCTCAGATCAAGTTGAAGCTGGGCAAAGCTGTTCTAGAAATTATTTGAGGTTTCTAATGCACCATGATAAAGGTGTAATTTGCCTCACCTAAGGTACCACAGGGAGTCACTCGAGCACAGAGTGCACACACCCAAACAGTTTTGAAAAAGAAGTCTAACTGGTCAAGTTTTCTGTGAGTGGATCATAGATGTGTAGGACTGTTGATTACTATTATGTATCCTATTACAGTGCTTAACATTACTTAAAAAATGTATCATTCTTAAAGGAATACTTTTATTTTAAGATATTAACTCAGCTTTCTTGCCAAAAGTTAAAGTTGTCTCAGTTAAATATATAGCTATGGCCAAACACTTTTTCCACAATTTTCCAGTTCACGCCATATTATATTCATTTTTAAAGAATTTATCATGTTCATACTGAATCATTTAATACATTTCATACACATTACAATGGGGAATTCATAAGGCCTGATTTTCTAAATCTAGATTAGCCGATCAAGAGCTGGAATGGCACACCTGATTCAAACTGATCAAACTTGTTTAAGCAGGAATACAGTACTGTGCAAAAGTCTTGAGCCAACCCTAATTTCTTTATATTTTGCTACAATGGGAAATAGGTGCAGTAATTTATTGAAAAATGTGTAAACATACATTGAAATACAGTGCAAGCTGTTTGTGAATATGTAGCTATTTCTGAATGCGTTTGCTTCTTCTGCAGTTCAAAGGCAAGACGATAGAAAGGAAGGACTGGGATGCCTTCCATCCAATCCTGGTGGCCGAGGGCCTGTTTGCCTTTGCCAACGTTCTTAGTTACCTGCGACTTTTCTTCATGTACACCACGAGCTCCATACTGGGGCCACTACAGGTAGGAAAACCGTGGGCACTTACATTAAAGTAGTCATGAGTGTTTTGTAGCCCAAAACTGACATTTTTAGAGTAAGAAGCTTGACTCTTAGTAAAGCCAAGCATGCAACAATAAGATCTGACTGTGATCCCTGAAGGGTTTAAATGATGTATCTGTAGAGCATTTTAAATGAGAAAAAATGACCTAATAGTTATGTAATGATTATAAAACTGCTTCCCCTATTTTTTTTATTTTTTATCTTTGTCTCCAACGACACACGCACAAACACACACACCACCCACTCTCTTCCTCTCTTAGTGCATGGGAACACTCCAGGGCGAGCCAACTCCAAGCATCACACCAGCTGTGCTTAGCATAACCATCATCATAAGCATTAAGTATAAGTACAGTGAATTGAGGCAGTAGATTAATGTGTTCTGCTGTGATAATGCACTCGCAATAAACTGGAAAAAAAAAAAAAAAAGCTCTGCAGCTTACTTACCATATGCATCACCATACTGCTATCATCAGATTCCACAAAATTGATTTATTGAAATATTTTTGAAAGCTGGAGGGTCTCACTGTATGTCTCACGTGTATTGGATTTTGGATTAATTTCTCTCACACACAGCAGTAGCTATCTTAAAAGCAAATTTGGCTGCATAGGAATAACGATAGTGTGGAGAAATTAAGCTTTCATTAAATATACTTAGCAGTATGCGACCCATTCTTTTATGAATTGTGGGATGTTTTGCTCTCTTCAAGGCTAAAATAGATTCACCGTTGGACATTTTTCACAATGAACATCTCTAATAGAAACAATATGACTGGAGCACTGTAGAAAAGATGCAACATCCAAGTGAAAAATGTTCCCTAAGCTTCTCTGTATCCTGGAAAAGCTGCACTGGATTCACTTGATTCGCCTGTCTTAGCTTATAATGCCATCCCGAATTAGTTGACATTTGCTTGTCTTTTGCAAAAGGTTATAGAAATGATTAGCTGTGTAATAAAAAATTAAAATGAAAACATTTGTTTGAATAGTGGGAATTTCCTTGTTTTTTTTTTTTTAGCCACGGAGAAGCCAAAAGTCTGGTTTGCATATTTTCTACTCAGGCCCTTCAACAGTCTCAGTGCCATAAGTGTCTCTTTTTATCATGAATTTGTGTATTATTAGCCAGCTGGCAGAGGGAAATTATAAATCCTGCCAGTATCTGAATTTGCGCTAGCAAGTGTGACTTTTATTACATAAAGCAGTCTTCAGGTATGCTGTGAGGTCAGTCAGTAAATATGCCTTCCTGTCATTAAGTTGCGGTGCTGTTTGTTGCTGACTTATAAAACAGTAAGGGTGCTCTGTAGATTGTTAATGAGCACTTTTCAGCTACGGTCTTCCTGCTTCACTCTCATTATTTCTTCCCTTCCTTCTTCTTCACTCTGTGACATCACTGTCAGGCTTGACAGCATGGATAATCAGCTTTGAAAATAGTTTTGGTTGTGTGTTCACGGCCGTACTCGCGCTCACGTGGCAGACACACCTCTTCTGTAATGCACATGCACCCACACATTTCCACTCTCCTGTGATATCTGGCATGCCAGTATTCAGTCCATTTGCACTCAGACAAGCTCCTGTTCATGTGTGCACACAGAGACAGTGAGTAAGTACTATGTGGGTTGCAGTAATGAACGTTCCTCTCATTCTGTCCTCCCTGAAGAGGCCAGCTCATATTTCTGTCGGGTATTGCCCCATGCTGAGTTTGGAAAGAGTGACTGAAAGTGCGAGTATGAGTCTGTGGGTGTATCATGGCCCAGACTTAACCTCAGTGACATCATCAGTCTGCCACAGGCTAAATGAGTGTCAGCTGGGCTACATGAGTGTGTTTAAGAGAAATAGAAATAAGTTGTGCCACAAGTACACAGACTCATTTTAAAGAGGTTGTGAGCAGGGATTAAATTGGACTGAGCCCTGTCTCCTAAAATGTTACAGCATTAACAACTTAGATACAACTCTTGAAACACTTTGAGGAAACATAAGGAATAATACCTCCTTTTCTTTGACTTTATTAAACAGCTGTAATGTCACACAGAAGCAGGATCCATACTTCATCCAAATTAAGGCAGTGCAGGGAGCAGAGCAGCCGTAACTTCATTAATTATTTACATCTTTTGACGTGTCATTGTGACTACTACTGCTGTTAACCTCAGTGCTTTTCTGAGGCAAAAACAGCTGAGCTGCTGCACACATTTCAGTTTCTCCTGTGAAATAATTAGGAGCAAATCTCAGCGTGAATCCAGCACCTTCAGAGCTGTAACTACCTTTTTATTTTCAGTAAAAATCCAAATATCATTCCTTCTGCAGAGTCACTTTTTTTCTGGTGTAACAAAAGTGATTATACTGAAAATGAGGTTTGGCGCTTAAATTAAATAATATTTGCCGATGCAGCATTACATTGGCAAATATCTAATCACTGCAGACACTGAAGTGTCTGCCACTACATTGTATTTAAGAATAGGTCTATATAACAGGAATGTTGTATTATTGTCCATTTCACCTTCACACTTCTTCATGGAGGTTATTTTTTTTCTTAATTCATTTAAAATATTGCTTCAACCAGACTGCTAAATAAGTGATGGTATGTGGCTATTTGAATTGGTAGAGCCCGACCGATATGGGATTTTTAAGACTGATACCGATATTTAGTGATTTAAAAATCCGATATATTGGCCTTTTTTTTTCTTTTTTTTTTTCTTTTTGGCACACAAAACATAAATGGATTTCCTTAACATTTGTTATGTGTAGTTATTTATGAGTCTTTACTAAGATATGACAATGCAAGTTAAACATAATGTTGTTTTATTGTCACAACAAGTCGTGGATTATTTATTTACGCTCTGCCCGACTCTGCTCGTATCAGCTGGTTGTTGTATTTGTGGTGTTCCTAACAGGTATTGCCAACATCGGCCGTTATAAACGCCAGTATAGATATATCAGCAAATAGCTAATATTGACCCATATATCGCTGAAATATGGGTCGGGCTCTACTAGTTAGATTTAGTTAGAAATTTAGTGTGTTATTTTTTTAGAAGATGACAATATAATACAGGCTCACTTTACAGAAATGGTGTCTTTGTTACTCTGGACAATCCGCATCTGCATAAACAAGCTGTGTATAATTTTCACTGGAACTTACTTCTCCTGAGTAGTCCCAATTTTGGAGTTTGCATGTTCTCCCTGTTCCTGTGTGGGTTCTCTCCAGGTACACCGGCTCCCATAGTCCAAAGACATGCTTTTTAGGTTAAGTGGTGATTCTAAATTGACTGTAGGTGTGAATGGGAGCGTTGAATGGTTGTCTGTCTCTCTGTGTTAGTCGTGCTATGACCTGTCCAGGGTGTACCCTGCCTTTTGCCTTATGGACAGATGGATTTTGAGATTTGTCAATCTTCACATTAAATAACCTTGAATTTGCATTCCAGTGATCCTATACTGGTGCATTATTATGTAGTGATGCTGTATTGGGTAATTTAGTAGAAAATGTTTGTCTGTAGGTAGGTGTATTTGAGGTATGAATTAGACCTCCTCCAGTCAAGGTTAGGAGCTAATGACCTGCTACATTCCTGTTCTGTTTGTACAGTAACCAAGTTAGGTTACCTGTCAGGCAGGGAACACCCTCAGCTCCTAAATCAGATGTGTACAAAGTGGCAGATGAATACACTGGGGAGATTTATACACGACAAGAGTATAAATCACCTGAACGGACCAAACCTTCTCAAATAAGCTGCCTGGGTTTCAGCACAAACACTGTAGTCACCATTCCCCATAAGACGAGGGCAGAGTGGTTTTCTGCTACACTGGACACTTTATACGTATTTGTGTTTTGTAAGGATAGGTGTGTTCTGACTTTGTTTGAGCATCTCTGCGTCCTTATAAACAGATACGCCACACAGGCCTATAAATAGAGGGTTTCCAGTGCTCTAAGAGGACGTTTTCTGTTTTCTAGTCCTCTTTCTGGCTTCCTCCATGTTTGTCTCTGTGTTCCTTCAGGTAGGGTAAGAGCACTCTAGCAGCCAGAATAAGTAGCTTTTTTCCTCTTTCCTGGGGAACCACTACTAAATCTGAACATGGGTGAAAAAACACAGAAAGTGGTGAAAGAGTGCTAAAACATCACACTGAAGTATAAGTATACATCATTCTAAAGTTTTAATGATTTAGAAAGGAAATACTAGAGAAAAAAAATTCAGTATAGCTAAACTGAAGTGTACTGGAGATAAAAAATAAAAGCAATGACATGATACATGTTACACTTACATAATGAACACTTTTTGTGCCATTTTAAAAATTGAGGTTAAAAACAAGCTCTGAGTGGTCAGAGAGTTCTTCTAAAGTTTTAATGAATTAGAAAGAAAGTACACAAAGCAATAAAATAAAAGATTCTTTAGAAATAAAGGGAAAATCAAATTTACTGCTAATTAAAAAAAAAAAAAACACTGAGTGAGCTAACATGATACATTGTAATGGTACAATTTACTGACTACTAACTAATTACTGTGTAATTGGACTCTTAAAATATCAGAGTCCAATTACACAAACATTATTTGATTAGAGAATATAGAAAATCTAGTTTATCAAATCTAATTAAACTAACCCTAACATTACTCTCGATAAACTTGATTGATTGGTGTCCTAAAAGTAGTTAAAACTGACCTACTTAGCACAGAGAATGCCATACTGTAATATCTTAGTTGTTAACTTTCCAATTCAGTCAAATATAGTGTAGATCAGACATTAAGCAGAGTCAAGTTTAACCCCAGCCACGGGTTGCTTTGAGAAAACTGTTAGAGCAGGCAGCACAAGATTAACAGGCAAATGTTAATCTCTCACTAGATCTCCATGGGTCAAATGCTGCAGGAGTTTGGAAAGTTTTTGGGCTTCTTCCTGCTTGTGTTATTCTCCTTCACCATTGGACTCACCCAGCTCAATGGAAAGGACCAGAAAGACAAGGACAAGAATCCACCCAAGGACTGCGAGGGCATCTTCTGCGAGCAACAGAGCAATGATGCATTCCACACGTATGGGCAAACCTCATTCTGTCATTTTGGACAGCGATGGCATCAATGATGAATGTTCAGAATACATGTTGAGGGATGTTGGAGGTTATATAAAGCATATGGGGTTGTGTAAACACAGCTTATTCAATTCTCATAAACTGTAATGTAATGTTTTTGTTGTGTTTGTTTTTTTCACTTTGACAGTTATGCAGCACACAGACTTTATTCAGTATGCTGACGACTGAGCACAAGGGTGCCTTCTTCAGAGCTGAAAAAACAGATAAATCAACATCATTTAAAAAGCTTGTGGGGCACTGCCAACCCATATGAAAGGACAGTTATAAAAATACAAACTATGTAGCAAACAAAGCTCATATATCCTTTAATTCGTGTACGTAGAAAACACTATAATTTAGCACAGAATTTGGTCAGAAACAACAACTAAACAGGGACAACTATTAATAATACCAACTGTGTTTAAAAAAATACAAGAAATACACAAAAATCTATACAATACATACAGTACAAATTATAAATGATATCAAAGTCAAATCTTGAGGAGAAAATAGCAGTGCAAGCTGTAAATACGAGAAAAGCTATCAGAAACATCAATGAGAAAACTCTCCCTAACCTTCCCTCTCCGAATCCACCCTTGTATAAAAGTATAAAACAAAATAACAAGTTTGGTAAGGTGGTGCATATTTAGCATTTATGGTTTCTTATTTACTTTAAAGTGCTCTTAAATGTAGGTGTGCATGGTTCACCTTTTATACAGATGGGCAAGCACATCTCAGCCCCCTGTGAGCTTGTTAAATCTTATTAAGCTCTGAAGTAGTCAGTCATGTGCAGGTTGTGTAATGAAGTCTGCCCAACAGTCAAAGTGCTGCTGTCTCTCTCTGCTTGTTTTTCTATTATGACGTGTTTTTGGAGTGGAGCACTCGTCAGGTTTGAGTGGCTTAACCACACTTTGTAATATACAGCCCTGTTTCCATCAAAGTTTCTGCTTTTTGAAATGTTAAAAAAAGTAAAACAAAAAAACCCCAAAACAAAACACTGAATTTAATTATTTTTTTTTCAAATCACGTAAATCCCGTATTCAGATGAAAATAGACAACATATCGAATATTTGAAAAAAATGTGTGCTCATTTTGAATTTAAGCCCACACGTTTCAGAAAAAATGTGACAGGGGCATGTTTACTGCTGCATAAATCACCTCTTTTTTCAACAACCCTGAACTCAACGTTTAACTGAGGTGTTTGGTTTTTTTTTTTAATGCAGCGGTCCAAAGATCATGGCTAGTGAATATTATATCTTCAAATAAAATAATGTATGCAGGCGATGATGTTCTTCGCAATTTTACATTAAGAAATGTTATTCTTAAACTGTTAAACTATTTCCCCATATAGTGTTTCAAAGGGTGCTGAACTCCTTCTCATATATACTTACGAAAGACTCTCCAGGATGCTCGTTTTAAACTGACCTGTTGTCAGTTAACCTAATTAGTTGTGAGATGTTTCACAAATTGCTTTAATGGCATTACACAACTTTTCCAGTCATTTATTGCCCTGTTAGGATTTGGTTAAAAGTTGTTGCTTGCATCAAGTTCAAAATGAGCATACATTTTATAAATAAATCTCAGTTTCCACAGTTTAAAATGAGTCTGTGGTCTTTGTAGTATGTTCTGTTAAATATAGGTTTAGAATGATTTACACAGTGTTGCATTTCTGTTTTTAATTTCCCATCTTTTTTTGGAGACAGAGTTGTATGTTCAAATCCATCTTACAGATGTGTGTCCCAAATGCCATCTGACGTGCACATGTACTGGCTTCATTTCTTTTGCAGATTTATGGGGACCTGCTACGCCCTGTTCTGGTACATCTTCTCCCTGGCACATGTTGCGCTCTTCGTCACCCGCATCAGCCACACAGAGGAGCTGCGCTCGTTTGTTGGTGCCATGATCATAGGCACCTACAACATCGTGGTGGTTATTGTGCTGACCAAGCTTCTGGTGGCCATGCTCCATAAAAGCTTCAGACAAATTGCTGTAAGTGTAAACAAGCTTTGGCACAGAAGTGTCTCGCTGCTGTCAAGGGCAGTTTGAATTTGTCTTGGAACTGAAAGTGGCAACTGTTTTCATTTACTGTTTAAGATTTAATTTTCCTCCAAGTCCCTCTGAAATGTTGCACAGATGTTAAGTAGTTTCTTTCTTTGGAATTGCTCGGCACATTTTTTTGCTTGCTTTGAACAAGTGTTTGATTTCAGTTATGCTAAGTGCAACAACTTATCATTGACAAAAATCTGTTTACTAGGAGTTTCCATTTAAATAGTGGTTTTGCATTTTCAAGATTCCTCCTGCAAAACTGTGTGTGAAAGTTTAAGTGCATGAAAGTTTCCAGCATTCCTGTGTTCTTAGTGTTCTTATTGGCTTTTGGACTCCTGTAGAATCACGAGGATAAGGAGTGGAAGTTTGCCCGGGCCAAACTCTGGCTTAGCTACTTTGATGACAAGTGTACACTGCCTCCACCCTTGAACATCCTCCCCTCCCCAAAAACTGTATGCTACTTGGTGACCAGCCTGAGCAAGTGGATCTGTTCACATACCTCAAAGGGCAAGGTGAAGAGACAGAATAGTCTTAAGGTGAGAGATAAACATTCTTTGAAAGGTTCAATTTAATTTCTTCTTCTAATCTTAAACAAATCACCATCTGTGTTTATTGAAAATCTTGTCGTCAGTCAGAATTAATTCACTGTCCTTTCAGGAGTGGAGGAACCTAAAGCAGAAGCGTGATGAGAACTACCAGAAGATCATGTGCTGTCTAGTTCACCGCTATCTGACCTCCACCCGGCAGAAGATGCAGAGCACAGACCAGGCCACGGTGGAAAATCTGAACGACCTTCGCCAAGACCTGTCAAAATTTCGCAATGAGATGAGGGACCTGTTGGGCTTCCGGACCTCCAAATATGCCATGTTCTACCCAAGGAGCTAAAAAAAAAAAAGGCTTGTTATTCTTTCCCTTCCTTTCAGTCCTCTTGACACAATCTTTGCTTCTTGTTTATCTGGGATGTTGTGTGACCCGAGCATGTGCGAATTAAAAAGAAAAGAAAAACTCTGCTCTTTTGAGTCACAGAGGCTATTAATCCTCACTTTTAAGCCTGGAACTTATCTAGAAAAATATGTATTCTCCACCAAAGCCTCCAGACTCAGGCCTCCTATCTATTACTCAGCTATGTAACCTTTTTTTGTAAATAAATAAAGCCATTGTTTTCAATAGATAAATAAAGATTTATGGGGAAAAAAAGACCTGCTGGAGATTTCATGGCATAAAGAGCTGAGACATTTTTGCTGATTACTAATGCTTCTTTTCTAAGAATTTACTTTCTCTGTATGAAAATGGATTTTTGGCTATAACAGGTCTGAAAGCAAGAAAACCTTTCAGCCAAACCCGAGTGGTCCGGTCCACGTGAGAGTCCCATTACAAACACCTGATCCATTCTCATGCTTATCAGAGCGTATTTGCCTTGACTGCTCTAAACAGACCACTACAAATATTATGTGGCATTTTTCCACTTGAAAAGACTTACACAATAAGACAAAAAAAATATCAAATGGTGAAGGCATTTTATTTGGGTAGATGAAAACAATAAAATATAAATAATATTAATAGACTTTTTCCATACGAAAATAGTTTTCATTTCATACCTTTGCTTCTAAAAAAGACCCTAAGTGAATATGATAATGATGATGATGCTTTGAATCTATAAACAAGCTAAAGAACAAAGCTTCAGCGCATAAGATCCTCATTTGCTTAACAAGAAACCGGAAGAAAACCGTTTTAAACAAATCTTGCATGTATTAAATATTGCACTTTAAATGGTAAATGGACTGGTACTTATATAGCGCTTTTCTACTCAGTTTTGTGTACTCAAAGCGCTTTATACTACAGGCCACATTCACCCAGTCACACATACACTCATCGTGGGGTTCAGTATCTTGCTCAAGGATACTTCGGCATGCAGACTAGGGGAGCCAGGGATTGAACCACTGACCTTCCGATTAGT
>VUQI01030922.1:36051-51968 GCA_015106735.1 Paratilapia polleni
CCCACTTGATGAGCGGTGCGAGGTGGCTGGGGAGAGGGAGGTCTGGGTTTCTCTGCTTAGGCTGTTGCCCCCACGACCCAGCTCCAGATAAGCGGAAGAAAATGGATGGATGGATGGATGGAAAATGAAACATTTTAAAGGTTTGTGAGTCAAGAATACTTCAAAGTTGTAAATTCATATACACTTCCACTTGTCAGATATCAAAGATCTGTCATGTAACATCTTTAATTTTGCATGAAGACGTCAGTAGTGTTTATAACAGGTGAAAGGCAAAAGAAAAAAAGTTAATTAGACATCTGCACTACACACAATAAATAAGCTTGATGAGTCATGTCAGCATTAATTGCATTTGAAAAGGAATATTCCCTAAATGGACTGGTACTTATATAGTGCTTTTTTACTCAGTTTCTGTGTACTCAAAGCACTTTAACTACATGCCACATTCACCCAGTCACACATACATTCATACAGCACTTTTATCTACACTTAAGTGCTTACTAACATTCACACACACTCACACTCCGATGAATGCATCGGGGGCAACGTGGGTTCAGTATCTTGCCCAAGGATACTTCGGCATGCAGACTAGGGGAGCCAGGGATTGAACCACTGACCTTCCGATTAGTAGACGACTCGCTCTACCTCCTGAGCCACAGCCGCCCCAATTAAAACTTCCAAACCTGCCCATTAAAACTGAACTCTGGAAATCACTGGCAGGTGCTAAACCATCATTAAAACTATAAGAATTAGCTCCAACAAATCCCCTGTGGATATTAAACAGGCTTGTTAAATTAACGACTAGTCTGCCAAACAGACATCTTTATTCACATTGTACTCAAGAGCCTCAAAGGGGAAAACTGAAAGGAAGAACATGGAATAATGTAAAAGTGCCACTATGGAATACCAGTTTTTAAACAATTGTTTTTGAACAATTTTAATAATGTTTATCTTATGAAACATGGTAACAAATTGCTGTTCAG
Source organism: Paratilapia polleni (assembly GCA_015106735.1). NCBI lineage: Eukaryota > Metazoa > Chordata > Actinopteri > Cichliformes > Cichlidae > Paratilapia > Paratilapia polleni. Next base: position 37,032 of record VUQI01030922.1, read on the forward strand.
CTTATTTCAGGATTATGACATGAATGTGACTTGGCAGAGAATGGTCTGAGAACAGCGGCGGAAACGTCAGCTAATTTTGTTGCTGGTTAATCTGAAGATACAAAACAGACTAACTGTTCATTTTAATTGAAGGCAGAGGGGAATTTCTCAGTGTCTTGTTTGTTCCCAAACCATGCAATGTACAGGAAAATTAGTTTCCATCAGTTGAGTAAATCATGTAGATTCCATGTTTTGTAGTGGCAGCTCTGCAAACAGATTCAAATTTGCTTTGTGTCCTGTATTTGTGTTCTTGAGAAGGAGATTTTTTATTTTTTTTTAACTTAATTGTTTCCATCCACAGCTGAGCCTCGAGCAGACCAGTTAACAGAAGATCACCAGAGCTACTGGAACTCAGCACTGCTTGTTTTTCAAAACGTTGAGTCCTTTTTGGTTCTTTGTCTTAAACGCCATAACAAAGTGGTGCGGGGCGATTTTTCCGCGCCCCTCCTCGTCCACCTGGCCCATGAAGATGTAGTTCAAGCCTGGTGAGGTCACACAAAAAAAACCTGAATGCAGTGGCAGAACGGCAGAGACATTCAGGGAGGCCAAATATGAGAATCTGCACACAGCAGGTCTGTATACCATATGTTTATATGCGTACATATAAACTTACAGTATTTAGAGTTTAATTGACTGTTTGGACAGTGAGTTCTGCCGCTCACCTAACACTTTTCGTTGAACTGAGAATCATGGAACATCAGAGGAGGCAAACTCAGAGCCATAAGTTATTCAAAACAGTCAGATTATCATATTGCACATAATGACCAATCAAAATAAATTTACATCGAGGACACTGAGACAAATTAATTTCAGCTATATGCTGTACACTCACCTCTTCTGATAAATGGGCACTTTTTGCACAGGATAATGATCTTGGTGCTCATTGTCTTTCCTGCTTGCTGGATTACCAGGCTGCCTTCTTTATACACGTTGATAATGGAGACAGTGGCGTACATACTTCCTCCTCTAGTCACCGCGGTAATAACAGTCCCAGTTATCACTGTTGTAAACACAAAACGCAGATGAAAAATTACATTAACCATGCAAACATGCTGTAATTTCTTAACAAAAATAGTGTATATAACCCATGTTTTTATGGTGAGAACACAAAGGTCCACATACAAAATCCAGAAGAGTACATTTCAATTTATAGAAAACTACAACATCATTGGCTCCTACAAGTGCTGTTTCTGAGCTATGGTTAACGAAAAGCTAAATCTTATAGGCAGAGGGACAACTGCAGCTTAACTGGAAAAGCAGCAAAGTGTTAATGACTTATTATATGCAGAAGTACAAAGGGTGAGCCTGGATTTTACAGTGGGGGAATCAACACAGAAATAGCTGTTATGAAGGAAATCTGTTTATTAATGATCTAAGAGAGCTGTGAACAATATGTGAATGCTACATCTCAACTCCTGGTCTTTGAAGTGCAGCCTGTCTGTAAAAATGTCATTGTGAATTAACAGCATAGTCTCTGTACATTTCCTTTCAGGCTGTGCGCACTCTACCCTCATGACCCTCATGACCAGTTTTTTTGTTGTTTTTTTTGTTTTGTTTTTTACAGCTCCCTTATCTATCTATGAGCTAAGAGCTCCCTTTAATACAACATCAAAGAATCCCAGCCCTGACAAACAAGGGCAAATTAAATGTGGGATATCATTATTGTCACTTGATAGAAAATAGGTGATAACTTTATGATAAATCATCTGACAGTTTAACTGCTCAGAATAGAGTTGCTACTTGGTCCCATTTCTTTTTTTTTTTTTTTCTGTCTGATTGTGCTAAACAATGTGACCAATGTGCAGGGTGAAGTTTCAGTCATTTCCTGTTTAGACTGACCAGCTCTCCAAAAGTACAAAAATATACAGTTTTGTTGTTTGTTTCCATGACTCATGCTTACGTGACATTTAGCAGTGACAGTTGAGTGATAGCTGAGCCAGTGGAGTGAGAGGGAGCCACGGCTCATTCAGCATGAACAGGGTTCTTTACACTGATGGTACCAACATGTCTAGACTTCACATGCTGCCTGTTTCATTTCCTGACAGGGATGAGATTAGCCAGACGACCGCCTGTTTTAGTCATGTTATTATATCTGTTGCTACTGTTACATAAACCAGTGAACTGTGTTTGACAATTCAATGAGTATATGTCATATAATTGGGTTAAAAAAATACCAGCAGTTACAGTATGAGTCTTAATTAGGCAAACTATTTTCGGCCTTGTCATGTCTTGCCGCTTCATTGAGATGCGTTGATCCCGCCACCGCATCACACGGGCGACTTTTTTCCACATGCACCACCACATCACTTGCTTTGTCTTTTTTTCCTGATGCAAATCCAAGTGAAATCTTTTGAAATGCCAGTTTAACACATCTCGGAGAAGGAAAAAAAACACCAGAGAGCGGGAGAGCAGCGAACGGAAGCCGAGCCTGAATAAACACCTTCATTTATTGCCAGTTTGCCTTACAGTTAGTGGCTGAGAGAGTGCGTGTGTGTTTAGGTTAGAGGTAACTGTGCCCTACTGTATGCAGTCATTCAGTTCCTGACAGGCTATCAAGGAAGTCTTTCAGATGTGCAAGTGAAAAATCACAGGAGCAAAGATAGTAACATGATCAGGACTATAAACTGGTACTTAAGGGGAGATTTGACTGTCACTGCCGGAGTGGTGTGCGCTCGTATAAATCTTGGGAGTATCTGTAATTCAAGTGGTTTCAGATTAGTATCTTTGTACCAGTAGATATGTTAAATAACACAAGAAAAGCTGGAATATATCAGTGACTATGGCTTATGTGGTTTAGATAAGTTACAGTAAGCTTTGATGTTCTTACCAAAATTGCTGGAGCAGTAATTGCTCTCAAGTGTTCCCCGTCTTTTACATTTCTGCCGGCACAGGGCAACCGAGTACTTCAGAGCTGCACAGAGAGAGAAAAAGAGACACACACAAGAAAGTCAGTCTCTGTAATTTTGCCTGCCTGTGACGCAAGCATGTAAGTTATGGTGCCATCTGCTCTAACTGCAGCTTCTTTACTGAGTATTCTCAGTAACACAAGTGCCTCTCCAAATGAATGGCTGTCAGCATTAGAGACAATAGCTCGATTATGTAGCAAGCGAACATCTGTTTTTGAAGTTAAAGATAGTAAAGAATCCATAAAGGAGAGAACTGAGGCTTGAAGAAAATACAATGTGACTGTGCAAATATTTTTCTTACTGCAGAGGGAGAAGTCGGGGAAGATAAGCCAACCAGAAAGCAATGTCACAGCATGATATCATAGCAGGGGGGCGCCAAAATAACCTGGCCTGACTGAGGGAAAAAACAATGAGTGGGAATGTGAGTTTGACTATGAAATTGAGCTGTGATTGCGGGTGCAGTCACACGCCCACACTGTGTATTAACTTGCGTTACGTGCAGTTTACACAAGAGAAATGTTACGAGCACAACACACAGTTTTAGCATATGCTGTGTTTGAACATGTGCTGGACTGCATCTATAATTGGACTACACTTTCCAGTGTGTTCTACTGACTCACTGGCTGACTACTATAATCTATTTTATGTGAACAGAGCACTCGTTCTTATGCGAGCCACGTGTAGAAGACAGTAACTCTAAAACAGAATTCATAACCATAAGCAGCGTAAGGGAAAGTTTAAAAAAAAAGAAGCACACTGTACTACTTAAGCACTTCGCTTATTCCTTCTCTTGCCTAGATTTGCTATTGAAGCAGACTCCAGATCCCTCTCATGCTGGAAGCTGAAGATAAAACCCCACACATTAGCAAAGAAGTACAAAGCAAGTATAGTCAAACCAGCCAATACAGATTTTAGAAGTCTACGGATGTTAGAAGTGTTCTAATGGTTTTATTGGATATAAGCTGCTACCTACGTGTGGGCCTGGTGGTGACTGGCTGTGTGGTAGTGGTAGGTGGTATTGTGGTGGTGGGGAATTTCTTTGGTCTGAACTTGTAGTGTCCAATGAAGCCATCTGCAGTCAGACTGAGATCTGACAGGAACTGGATTAGGAGCTGATTCCCCTCCGAGAACACTGGCCTGCAGAGCAACACCAGAAAGCAGACTGAGCATGAATTGAGTTGAAGTCATATGATGGTTTAGTGAAAATGAAATCTTCTGCATGAGAGAAATCACCTACGCTGGGGGGCTGTCTCCACAGTATTTGCCAATCCTCTTTGCGTCGTTTATTTCTGCCCCGTTGAAAATGGAGACATGGTCATAGCGGCAGTAGTTATCTCGCTCCACATCAAACTTCTCAAACTTCACTTCAATAATCTGCAGCAGGAGACAAATTACAACATAATCCTTTTTGTCTTTTTTTTCTCTTTTTTTTGAGCAAAAGCTTGTAACAGGCCCTATCAGGGTAGGCTTACATACATGTAAATACAGTATATCAGGCAAAAACAGAGTTTTTACAAGTGTAACGACCCTGAAAAGTCAATATTTGGTATGACCACCTTTATTCTTCAACGCAGCCTGAACTCTCTTAGGCAGCTTTCTGTAATTTCTTTAAGTAGTCTTCAGGAATAGTTATCTTGGTTTCTTGAAGGACATTCAAAGCTCTTCTTTGGATGTTGGCTGCCTTTTGTTCTGTTCCCTGTCAAGATGATCTCACACTGCTTCAATAAAGTTGAGGTCTGGGCTCTGGGGAGGCCAATCCATGACTGATAGTGTTTCATTGTGTGTTTTTCTATCCAGGTATGCTTTTACTGGATTGGCAGTGTGTTTGGGATCATTGCCATGGTGAAAAATGAAGTTCTTCCCAATCAGATGCTTTCCAGCTGTTATTGTATGGTGGATCACAATCTGATGGTACTTTTCTGCATTCATAATTCCATCAATTTTGACACGATCCCCTACACCACTGGCTGAAATACAGCCCCAAAACATGACAAACCCTCCACTGTATTTTACAGATGGCTGTAGACACTCACTGTTGTACCTCTCTCCTGACCTCCTCCGTACATATTGATGACAATTTAAGCCAAAGATTTCAAATTTAGATCCATCACTCCATAAGACCTTCTGCCACTGATTTTCAGTCCAGCTATCGTGTAATTTGGGATACCTCAGCCTTTCCTCTCTTTCCCTTCCTTAAGAATGGCTTCTTGACAGCCACCCTTCCACTGAGACCAGGTCAGACACAAGGACTGGACTGAAAATGAATGAAAAAGCAACCATTCTCCAAAGAGAAACTTTGAAAGACTTTCAGAAAGCCTTGAGAACTTTTGCTCAAGACCACTTTAAAAAATTACAAGAAAGTCTGGCTCCTTGGAAGCAAAATAGAGAGAAATGAGATGTGGCTCAAAACCTTTGCACAGTACTGCATGCTGCTCAATTTCCCTAAATTTCTATTAATTTAAGGCCAATTTTCCATTCAGAAATTCACACTTGTATTTAGTACATTAAAATCAAAAAGGTCATTTGAAAATTAGCTGTATGACCTGGTTCTTTGGTGCCACTATATGCCAGGAGCAGGTGACGCCAGCTGGGTAGTCCTTCTCAGGCCAGTTGGGTGTTTTGAAAGTCCCAGAGGGCTTAACCAGTCTGCCTCCACAGTACTGGTCCCCTGAGGAGAAATGACTGAAATTAATCATGGATCATCACCAGTACTATGATTACACAATTCATCTGCAAAATACTGCTCCTATTATTGCTTGTATGAAATTATTAATGTTATTTAGCAAGCTTTTAAAGGCTGTAATGGTGAGTCAATAATGTGATCATTATTAACTGCAACTAGTACAATAGGAGCTCTCATTGTCTTTTTGTCATTATGAATACCCCAAAAAGCAAGGCAGCCATTAGACAAGTGTGGGTTTAAGAAAAACAACTACCATCAGAGAAACATCACTTCAAAAAAACCAAAAAAAAAAACCAACCACAAGCTGTCAAAGAATCGCATCTCTTAAAGACACATTTTCTTTGTAACATATACTTCAACTGATATTATCTTTCCAACACGTTTAAAAAAGAAATAAATAAATTTAACACAGCGAAGAAAACAAATCTTTACAAATGGATGACATGTGGTGCAGTAGAGCTTTGACAATGTTTAAAGAGAGGATAGCAGCAGTTTCTCTGCCAGTGTGTAAAAGCCAGACCGGCTGGTTAATTGACACTGTCCACTTTAGCTGTCAGCTCCTAGGGTACAGAAAACCAGACATTAAAGTTCCAAAAACAGTAGATGGCATGTTGCAACCTTGCAGCGAGGAAAAGGCTAAAGGCTCTAAGTGATATTTCTGACCTTTGCTTGGTAGCACAATAGCTGAAAAACATGAGAAATTCCACATCATACTGAGAGAAGAGTTGAGATGCAGCAGTCTTTTTGTCCACATGGACTTTTTGGACTTTTGGCCTTCTTTTGGACAAAATAAAACTACCACCTGCTTTTACTGAGCAGTACACAAAATGATGCTTCCTATTGTTTTACTGTGTGTCTGCATACAAAAGAGGTCCATTTATTCTATCCCTATCTCTCTGTGGTACTTTTAAAAAACCTTATAGAAGCTCCACATAGCTCTGTATTACATGCTTGGACAGCCGCAAGATATTCCTCTGCCCTTGCAAACTTAAAACCTTTGACTGAGACAGCAGTGTTAAGAGGATGCATGCCAAGACCATTTTCCAAGCTTCTTCTTCCCATGTTTTCCTACCTCTCTCATGTGGATAGGCAGCAGAGAAAACAGCCAAGAAGCCACTCCCAGCAGTGTTGGCATCAGATACCATCTGCAGGAGCATCTTGTTGCCTGTGGAAACAAGGGCTCCTGGCTTAAACGTCCCGCAGAAGCGACCCAGTCTCTGTCCAGTGACATGGCCACTGTAAACATCCACATAGTCGTAACGACACAGGTTGTCGTTCTCCAGGTCAACGAAGCGGAATGACAGTACCACCACCTTGCCCTCAGGGACCTGGGTGGGAAGTTGCAGAAGGCACTATGGGTCCGTTTTACACAAGTGATATTTTTATTAAATGACACAATAAACAAATAAGCACAAACTTTTTAACAATACTTGATACTGTTACTTTAATACTGTAAAACATATTTAAACCTAATGAACCAGGTTATGCAGCTTTTCCAGCTACACCATCAGCTTCACTGCTGCAAACTACAGTAATGTAAAAGAGCCACTCAGCAGAAATTGCCTTAAGCTTACTGCAGCTACGGTTAAGTATTTTTAGAAGCAAACTGCGAGTTTGGACTTAGCCAAAGACTGTTATATGATCATATTGTTAGGTTTCTTTTTAATTAACAATCAGCTTTATCGCTGCCATTATTATAGGTTATGGTGGGAATGAAAAACACGGGAATGTGAAATTGGACTCACTGTGATTCTCCACACACATTTGGTATTTGGAGGGTAAACTCCTGGGTACCCCTGGCTCCCGATTACGCCAGACTCTCCTGTGATGTTTCCGCCACATGTAAAGATTGGTCTGGGGGGGAAAGATATTTTCTATAACTATAAAAGGATGATAGTGCATTAAAACAATTAAAAATAAATAAATAAACGTTGATAATAGGCACTGGATTCAGCACAGATTTAATTCCTCGCCAATGCGCCACATGCCCTGAGGCAGCCCATACTGCAGAATACTGCTCTGACTCCAGTCATCTCACGCTGCTTGTCCACAACCTAAATGAGATCCTTAACACATTTCTTCTCACAAACCTTTCAAAATAATCTGTGAAAAATGTAAATAAAGGAGTACCTCTGGGACTGCGCACAGACTTCTGTCAAGAACAGTAGAGTCCATGCGCAAAAAATACTGCATGTTCTCCACATTGTTGGGAAAACGGAGCAGGCGGTTCGCCTGTTTTCGCCCCGTGCCATGAATGGCATTGTGTCCAGCAGCTCAAACGGTGGGGAAAAGTACCCAGGAGTTCCTGTAAGGAGTTTCAGCAAAGGCAAGCTCAAGCAGATGAATATAGCGTTTGTTCTGCGTTGTAGGAGGGACGGAGCACAGGGTGCAGATTTTTTTTTCTTTTTTCCTTAGGGGGGGTTAAAGACGCGCTGGGAGGGGAGGGAGTGGGGTCTCACATTAGTTGCATACATCACCTGGCTTGAAAACGAAAAACCTTGGAGGAGGTGGCATGAATAAACTTGACTCAAGAAGTTATCTATGCATGGTTTCACATTCCGATCAATATGGCCCATATAGATTTAAAATAACAGCCTGCAGTGTTTGGTTCTCCACTTTAAATTTAAAATGTATATCAAAACATAAAATACAAAGAAATAAAATATGATATTTGGAATGGCCGTAGCTTGTCAGAATTAAGCACAGGTGAGAGGTCAATTGAGGATTAAATGAGAGCACCACCTGCTGGACAAACTATGGTACAAGCAATTTCACTATTGCTCAAATACCAACTCAAAAAATGTCTTGCTTTCTTAAGTTTCCTTTTCCTTTGTGTCCTACAGATCCATCGATCCGTCCAAGATCATATTTTATTGTTATTGTGTTTATCTAATTTTTATTATTATTGTTTTCCAAGTTTACTTATTCGCATATGTATTTTCTTTACATGCTCAATCTATGTCAGAAAGTTTTTTGTTTGATGAATGATGAAATTACCTCATTTGTTTGTATTTGTACACGTGTGTTAATATAGATATTTTTTAATTTATCAGTGATACGATACGATTGGTCTGCATGATGCAGCTGTTCGTTTAATCGGAAGATATGAACTTTGATCTTTGACACGATAATAATAAAACAAGATCTTGTTTTCTCTCCAGATTATTGCATTTTTCAAACTGAAAGAAGAGAGAACGAAACCATCGTTGATTCGGTGATTGATTGCCACGCCTGGAATTTTCACATTTGCCACTATCATCAGATCGACGATCGATTTATTTTAGCACCACAAAAGATGGCGGACCGAACGCCTGGTGGCTCTCAAAAAGCTAGCGCTAAGGTAAACGTTACCGTTTGTATTTGTATTAGCTCACTCGTACCTGTTGTAATGAAAAATGTGTGAATAACAGCATACCTGAACAGCACTGATTACTTACTGCAAGAGACCACAGCTGGGAGTGTGCGCAACACTGTTAGCTAACGCTGCCGCGCTACAGCTAACTGTGGCGCTGCAGCCACACTGGCTGGTTTTAGCTAAGCTAAGCTAAGCTAAGGTATTAGCCACCACAGACAGGACTAATGTAAGCAGTTATCTCAAGAATGAAACCGTTCGCTATTCACACGCTGCAGACATAAATTGTCTCCAGAATGACGTTCAGTCGCTGTATATTTCAGTATGGAAATGGGAAATTAAATATTTGGGAACTGAGGCCTAACCGTCATTCGCCGTTCAGTTTAATGCATTCAGTCCGTGGCGTTGCAGCAAATGCCGACTTGTTAGGCCTCCTGTTAATTTTGCACAGTTCTGACTCTTTCCTGTTGTCCAGCTGCAGTTTAGTGGTAAATATGCAATGCGTGATGCTTACATAATTATCATAAAAAGTCTGAGCAATGGTTGCAAGCCCCCGGTGGACACAAGCGACTTTATAAATTAGTGAGTATGGACCCCGGCAAAGTCACCTGTTAACGTGCCTGCTAATTGTCAGGCGTTTGAAGTAATCTGAATATCAACCATCGACGCTACTTACGCAGTGCTTGTGTTCACCTTGGTGTGTTAATGCAGTTACTAACGAGTTATATTGTGTGATTATGAAATACCTGTTGAAAGCCAACCATGCTTTGTTTACATGTACAGGCGCTGCTTGAGAGCAAACTGAAGTCTTTCAGCATTGGCAAAATGGCAGTGGCAAAGAGAACCCTTAGCAAGAAGGAACAAGATGAAATAAAGAAAAAAGTAAGCATGGGCTTTCTTTTCCAGAATATTCTCTGTTGTCTGCACCAGTAATAGTCGTTAGATTAGATGTTTATTTGAAGTATGTTTTTATATACTTTGACATTGTTTTTTGTTTTTTTTTTGTTTTGTTTTTTGTGCTCAGGAAGACGAACGGGCGGCAGCAGAGATTTATGAGGAGTTTCTTGCTGCTTTTGAGGGAGGTGGGGAGGGCAAAGTCAAGGCCTTCGTCCGAGGTGGTATTGCAAATGCAACAAAAGGTACGGTTTTTGCATTTTATAGTTCTTAAATTGATTGCAGAATATGTCAAGGTTAAAGACCAGTTCACAAAGCCCTTTGACTCTAAAAAGAGAAATGATATGTAATTAGAGGGAGATAAAAAAACAAAAAACATTTTTTTCTCCTTGCAGAGGAAGCAGCCACTGATGACAAGAGAGGAAAGCTGTACAAGCCCAAGTCACGGTTTGAGACCCAACCAAAAAACATCCTGCCTTTGGAAACCCCACCTCAGTTTTTAGCATTAGACAAGAAACATGTAAGTACTGTCACTGACAGCGAGCAGAATCTCTTATTATTATTGTAATCAGTAATACTTTGTTTTTGCTTAACTGATGTTTCCTCATTTTAGGCCTTAAAGAAGGGTAATGAAAAGGAAAAGAAGAAGAGTAATTTGGAGCTCTTCAAAGAAGAACTCAAACAGTACGTTTTAATACAGAAAGCTCTTAAAATTTTAGTGGTGGAGACGAGATGTTCCTAAGTCTTGTAGTGTGGTTATAATTAAAGTTATATTTTGGTCAACGTAGATTATACTCAACTGTAGTATATATTGTATCTTGCAGAATACAGGAAGAAAGGGATGAAAGACACAAGATGAAAGGACGTGTTAGTCGTTTTGAACCGCTCTCTGGGATGGATGGAAGACGCTCATGTAAGTGTTTCTAAGTTGCACAACTGCATTATGTGTACTAACTTGGCCTGAAAGGGCCCTTTCCTGCACACCTTACTCCACCCTCTATCCCTTTGTCCACTTCTACCCTGAAACAAAATTTATACTGCTTTTCTGCTTCTTTTAGCGGATGGTTCTTCACGAAGAAACCGTCCGTCCAGTGGTAATTTCGACTTAATATAGTGACCGTGAATACTTTCATCTTGCTAAGAAAATAATATTGGTCCTGTAAGACAGCAGCAGGAAATTCTTTTGTCTTTTCTGTGTCTGCAGTTTTGGATGATTCTGCACCAGGTTCCCATGATGTCGGAGACCCATCCACTACTAACTTGTACCTTGGAAACATCAATCCACAGGTTTGTATCCAAACATGTATGAAGTGGAAGGAAAGATTCTAAAGCATGCTATGAAAGGAGGGACTTGACGGGAGCATGTTGCTGTTCCTTAGAAATGTGCTACTTAAGCTCTTAATTCCAAGGGAGAAATATATACTCAATGTCCATGTGTGAAATATTCATTTCCTCAATTTGTATCACTGTTATTACGTTATAGATGAACGAAGAGATGCTGTGTCAAGAGTTTGGCCGCTATGGCCCACTGGCAAGTGTGAAAATCATGTGGCCAAGGACAGATGAGGAAAGGGCTCGGGAGAGGAACTGTGGCTTTGTGGCTTTCATGAACAGGAGGGATGCTGAGCGAGCACTCAAGAACTTAAATGGTACAAAATGTCGAATTCTTTTATCAGATAAATACATTACATCCTTGTCTTCTTTCCAGCCCATGTGTGCCTATATAATTAAATATATATTTACTTCCAAAACAGGAAAGATGATAATGAATTTTGAGATGAAATTAGGATGGGGAAAAGGTGTGCCCATTCCCCCCCATCCCATCTATATCCCTCCTTCCATGATGGAGCATACACTCCCTCCGCCTCCCTCTGGCCTGCCATTCAACGCACAGCCCCGAGAGAGGCTAAAGAACCCCAATGCTCCACTGCTTCCTCCACCTAAAAACAAGGAGGAGTTTGAGAAGGTAATTCAATAAGTCAGCCTGGGATTTTCTCATGGGATGTGGCAGTGCTTTGTTAATTGTGGTGGTAAGATGTTAGCCTTTATAATGAGCAGTCAGTTCAGGTTTTAGATTTTGAATTACACTAGTTGCAATGTATATGAAAGTGTGGTTATCAAATGTCAGTGTGTGGGAAAATGCTCAGTGTTACAGAGAGGTGTTTATGGTTACTATATCAGGGTTGTTTGGCCTCTAGTAAAACTGACAGCAGGAAAGGAAAGTTAATGTCTTTTTGCACTTTTAAATGCATTTTTTATATTTTTCACCTGTTGCCTTTGTAACAATACTCACATTCTATGTTTATTATCTGATGTGACTTCATATACAGACTCTGTCGCAAGCCATAGTCAAAGTGGTTATCCCAACAGAAAGGTACATGTTTTTCTTTTTTTTTTAAATTGGTGTACGAACTTAGAAAAAAAAACATCCCATAATGAAACTAAAAGTTTGATCAATTGATCACTGCATGCTACAGGGGGCTGGTCAGTGTGGATGAGCAATGGTTGAGGCAGCTACACACTGTCTTCATACTAGTACCTAGAATAATACTGACTGAAAAGTTTGTTTCACATCCCTCATCATTCATATTTTCTTTACATGTGTAGCCAAACATCATTATTAATTATTACTTTCACAGTTCCACTCCATACATAGACATTTAATCGTGGTGCTCAACTTTAGTGATGTGATACTCTGCTACATACATGATCTGCCGATTCTAGATCTGTAGTTGTGAAAACCTGCTCTCTGACCATTGCTCACTCAGACCGTCTCCCCCCTTGGCCTCTGTCACTATCAGGAGCTCAGTAAATCTGGCTCCAGCCAACAAATCCAAACCTGCCATCATTAGTCTATATATGACCTTTGACATTGGCCTTGGTGAGCAGCACAAGTTGAACTGTCTGCAGCAGCGAGGGACCTGAAAAGCATCATGGGATGGATTGGGAAAGTATACTGAATTTTACCCCGTCATTGGTACGATCGACTCCAATACAAGTAAATGTGATCTGTGTTGTCAAATGAAAGACATCCTTTGTCTTGTTGGCCACTTTAGGCTAATTGTATGCAGCCTGCACCATTTATTTCCCCCAAAAATTGTCACAGAAGAACTTTTAACGATCCCATTTACACAATTTTAAGTCAGTACCAACTCCACCAGTAGATAACCTGTTTTAGGCCAAAAATCATATACTGCTCTTTCACTTTACATTAGTAGGAGTGAGTGGGAATTGAAAGGCATTGTACTGACAAATGTTCCTGTTAGTACAGTGTCTTATCAATGTCTCGCTCTTACTGTTCCCAATTTCACTTGTTCCCCACATTGTGAAATTTGAATTTATAGAGATGTTAATACAAAGGATCCAAGCAGTGCAATGTAATTAAAAGCTTGTTGCACTGTAGTCTCAAAGAACACAGGCATGAACTTTGTAGACACAATAAAAATGTTTTTAAAATTGACTTTAATGTTGTACTGTCACAAAATGTTCTTTTATTATATTGTTTTACATTTTTATTTTTTGTATTTATTCATTGATGTTATGCATAGGCCCAGAGGCATAGCCACAGTAATGGTTAATTTATTCCTGGTCATGTGATGCACTGTGACAGTTGTCTGTTAAGATATGTCCCATTTTATCCTCTATTTAATCTTTGACCATAGTAAATAATAAACGGATATTGTTGTATGTCTTCAGAGAAGTCGTTTAGACATCATCTAGTGGCAGGTATATTGTATCATTACAGTAGCAGCTCACTATTCAATTATACCTTAATACAGCTGCAGTTATAGCCTGCAGCATTTCTTTGTGAAGCATAAATCGTCTTTGCCAAGTCAACTGTCGAGTGTCAGACCACCAAGAATAAATTAATCTTGAATTGGCAGGCTTTAGTAGTGTTCAACAGTCCGTCCAGTCTGAATCCGTTTGCTTTAACTGTGTTTTTCTTGTAGGAATTTGCTCTCTCTCATCCACCGAATGATCGAGTTTGTGGTGCGTGAAGGCCCAATGTTTGAAGCCATGATCATGAACAGAGAGATCAACAATCCCATGTACAGGTGAGTTTAGATGCACATTAGAAATTGTTATCATTGTGTTAGCTAAAAGGCTGTGTATGCAGAATTATAAAGGTTAATGGTTTTTTTTCTCACAGATTTTTATTTGAGAACCAGAGTCCAGCACATGTATACTACCGATGGAAGCTCTACTCCATTCTGCAGGTCAGTTTTCTATGTTAAAAAGTCATAAAATTTCAGGGGCATCCAGTCAACACTAAGGGGAAAAAATAATTTTCTGATATCACAATCTAATAGGTTTCTTCTTTTTTAGTAATTTATTAACTGTAATTTATTACTTTCTCAGGGTGAATCACCAGCCAAATGGCGAACAGACGACTTTAGGATGTTTAAAAATGGTTCTTTGTGGCGTCCGCCTCCTCTTAATCCATACCTCCATGGTCCTTATGATGATGGTGAGGAGGAGGAAGAAGAGGAGGAGGCCAACAAGAAAGGCTGCTTAAAAGAAGAGTAAGAATATTTGTTTACTTTCTGTTACATGTGTGATGCATTTCCTCAACTGCAGAAGGTAACAGGTCTTTGTTCAAAGCAACCCTGGAGGCAGGCTTTTTATTTCTGATTAGCTTTGTTGATGTTCCCATTCGCCCCAATGTTGTTACAGCTTTGCTGTTCATACTTTTGGTGGCTCACTATTTAGAAATCAGCAGGACAGTTGAGTGTCTCTGCACATCTATTAATTGTAACATGCAGATGAACCACAACTCACAGGTAGCCACTGCTCTCACGGTGCCACAGTTTTGATAATCTAACATGAAGGCAAGTGTAAAAACATAACATGAGAAACTGAACTGTAAACTGTAATGGAATAAGCTAGAGCAACTCATTATGAGAGAACTTGCATAGCATTTTGGCTAGCGCTTTTTGCAGCTGAAAACCCAGACATTTCCCGACATGCCCACTCTGAATGCTACAGTACAGATTCAACAATCCATGTAACTGTTTCTAATTTTCTAATTAAAAGCCCTACAGTTTCAGTGGACAGGAACCCCC
>VUQI01030924.1:0-14466 GCA_015106735.1 Paratilapia polleni
CAACAGCAACATGAAAGACTGGTGGAGAGCATGCCAAGACGCATGAAAGCTGTGATTGCAAATCAGGGTTATTCCACCAAATATAGATTTCTGAACACTTCCTAAGTTAAAACATTAGTAATGTGTTGTTTAAAAATGAATATGAACTTGTTTTTTTGCATTATTTGAGGTCTGAAAACACTGGACCTTTTTTGGTATTTTGACAATTTTTTCATTTTCTGCAAATAAATGCTCTAAATGAAAATATTTTTATTTTGAATTTGGGAGTTATGTTGTCAGTAGTTTATAGAATAAAATAAAAATGTTCATTTTACTCAAACATATACCTATGAATAGCAAAATCAGAAAAAGTGATAATTTTGGAGTGGTCTCTTAATTTTTTCCGGAGCTGTATATATCAGTGTATTATTTCACCCAAAAACTGATTATTCTGTAATGCTTCTCACCTTTAAGGGTTGGGTGATAAAGAGACTCTCAAAGAAGGAGACCACCATGGAGATAAGCCAGCTTATAGAGCGGTCTTTCCCATAAGTCAGCCCATACATCATCGTGAAGTATCCTGACACACCACTGGTTGCAATCACTAGTATCCACCCAATAAACACAAACCACCATGGCAGCCCTCCTTGACAGCACTTCTTGTTAGTGTTCCCTGCGGTACTCTCCTCTGGACCGGGGCTGCGATTGAGCTCATCTCCATCCAGGGCTGACATGGGCAGGTGATACTCCAGAAGACCCTTCATTCCCTGAACTTGCTGCATGGCCTGGTTGTAGCTGTCTGGGTTTGGAAACCGAGAAGGTCCCAACATATCAAGCTCCTTCTCAATAACCTGCAGCTGTCTGTACAGGTACGGGCTGTTGTTGCTCTTCTTCTGAGCCATGTCTGAAATCTTCTCAGGGCTCCCCCACACACTGTTTTCTGTCCATGCAAACACACCGAAGGACAAATGATGTATATATTTTTAGGTATACATAATAAAAGCATTTGTAATGTTATAGTGCAGTTTACCTTGTAGATTGACTGCACCTAAACTAATGATCATAGATTGATCCTTCTTTGAGGAATCAGTGTAGAAGTCTCCAGCTGCTCGGTTTTGCTGTCTGATGATGTCCTCCACCAGAGACAGCAGAGCGTTGATGTCGGCCTGCTGACTAGGACAGAGCTCCAGATGTGGCAGTGGGCTCTTCATGGCCTTTGAGAGTGACTGAGCAATTCTTTTTATGTCCTAATAAATAAACCACACCAAGCTTTTCAGACACTGGAAAACAGAATATTTACTAAACTGGAGATGTAAAAAGGACAAGTGATTTTTCACCTTGATCACAGTATCTGGTGTTATGTCCTTCACCTCTTTCTGAGGGGATGACGTCTGTGAGGGAGAAACTCGAACGGTCTTCCCCTGTTTCGACACATCTGCTTTGGTGGTTTTCTCTCGAGGACGAGCGTTTCTGAAGATACTCACAATAAGGAGATTGATGGGAAACATGATGATTGAACTTTGAACTCCAATCATAACCTGTTGCCAGGTAAACTCGATGTGACCTGCAAAGTAAAAGTCTTACATTGAATTGAGTATAAATGAATGTGATGATTTTCACTTACTCTTTGATTACATTCTCAGCACTACTAGCGCAAAATTTCATGTAAAAACCTATCAGATATTTTTACATCTTGTTCCAGTCTTGAGGCTGCATGGATCTGGAGGTAAAGAGGACCCAAAGTGCAAAAAGCAGGAGGCAGGGCTGTTCAACCAAAGGAAAGCTTTTAATACTGATAACTACATCCAGAATTATACCAAAGTCCAAAAACATGAGGACATAAAGTAACAGGATGCAAGAACAGAACAGGGGAGACAGCATAACAAAGAATAAAGGGAGGACAGGACTATAAATACACAGGAAACTAATTGGGAAACAGGACGCAGGTGAGGGCAGAACGCAGGAGGATGCATTTAACAACAGATGAAAACAATCATGGAGGAGCAGACAATCACAAGGGAGGGAAAAGGCAGGAAGTAAAACTAGAATGCAACACCACAGAAAACTAGCCTTCAAAGTAAAACAGGAAAAGACCACAAGACAACTAATACCAAGGCAAGAAGGATAACCCTAAATCAGAGTCAGGCACAAGGATACAGAAGGCACAAGTGCATAAATGAAGAAAACACAGACTGGGAGACATGGCGAAATTAGAAAATCAAGACAAGAACTGAAATACAATATTACAAAAAATCTGAAACATATCACTTGAACACCTGTAAAGCCAAAACAGGAACCCCAAAACTAATACAAAAGAATCAAAAACTTCAACATATAACAATGAAATCCAAACAGGAAACAAAATACAAAAGTACAAGAAGAACTGAAGCTCAGCATGAGTGGAATTATAATGAAATCAAGACAGGAATCCAAAACTCACAATAAACAAGACTCCAAGAATCAAAAGCCACACTAAATCATTTGACCATGACACATCTTAATTACCTAACTTAGTTTGCAGCTTTTTGAAAGTTTTAAATGGTTTATATTTTGTTACTTACCCAGGTCCATCGTCTGCTCAGAGGGGTCTGTAGGGATGCCCCAAAACATGATGCTGGTCAGCATGGTGCACAGCAGTAGGGACAAACAGCAGGACACTCTCTGCACACGTGTGAAAGTGCTGCAGGGAGGCCGACTAATGACAGAGAACCAGATATGGCCATCACGGAAATCCTTGGCTGTCTTCATGAAGAACAGGTTACTAAAAAGGTTTTAAGAAAAGCAGTTATAGAAAGTTAAAGTCACGAAATCAAATAATTAAAACAAAGGGAACTCAGATTCTCGTGTATCCATGGTAGGTCTCACCTAAACCTCTTCAGATCCATTTCTGTTGCTACAGGGAAGACCTTGTCAAGAGTGCACTCTGCCATGTCTACAGCCAGCCAGGAGTTACACAGAAAGTGCCATTTCTGACCAGTCTCCAGATCCTGCACCATCACTTTGCTAACATACCTGCATTACATAAGTAGTTATCTACTATGTTCAAAGTAAAATTCAAGCTTAACATTAGTCTTTTTCCCTTTAACCCACGTACCATGCAGGGTGATCTCCTGAGTTGTCATGCCACAGTCTTATGCTCTGAAGATCTCCGAGAGAAAAGTGTGTGGTCAGCAGAAACGCGTCTACCCCACCTCTCTCAAACACAGGCTTCTCAGAATCTGTCAGGTGGTGGGGCTCACTTTCTCCCTCTGTACCCTGCAGAGTTATGGTCACCTAAAGCAAAAATGGTCAGTCAAGGGTTGAATGCTGAGAGCTGTCAGAATGTCAGCATCATATGTTATCATCAGATTAGTGTTGTTGTTGCTGAGTCCCCATAAGGTTGCATGGACATCACTGACCTGAGAGGAAGTGGATGCACCGCGCCGGTGACCTGTGCTAATACTCAGCAGGTAACGATACTGAGCCAAGGGGTCATTGTCCTCAAGAACTGTTATCTTGACCTGTAAGTGAATACAAAGACACAACATTCAGGGATTTAAAAAAGGGAAAATTTAAAGACATAAAGTCTTAAATTATCAAGAATTATCAAATCAAGATCAAGCAGTGAAACAAAGATTCTCAGCCAAGTGGATAGAGCACTTTGAAATCTTCATATTACACGCGTTAGTGGGAGAGTCTGAATTACCCAAACCAAGATCAGAACAAAAAGTATAAACTGGTGAAGCTCTTTACCAAGAATTACCTTGGCTGAGTCCTGGATGTCTTTCCTGCGTGCCCATACAACCACCAGTAGATAAGCAGCAAAAATGGCCCCAACAAAACACACCACCACAGGATTGTTAGTGAATGTCGCAAAAAGTTCAGCAGTGCGTGACACATCCACCAAGTTAGGCATGACAAAGAAAGAGCTGCCAAAGAACGTTAGGTGGTTACAGAGACACTGAGTGACCAAAGGTGTGGTGAGTGGACCAACCTGTGAAAAAAACAGAAAGTCAGCTGATCTCACACTTAACGTCTTGAGAGTGTAGTAATGCAGTCATTGTGGATGTGTGTTATTTTTTCACCCACCCTGCAGCCATCCTCACTCCAAAAAGACTTAGTTTCATTCCAGTATTTGCACTGGGCAGCAATGGAAACGATAGTGACAGTGGCGTTGATGGATTTGATGCCTGGCTCTACAATGGGCTTTACAACAAGGTAGTGCACTCCAACATCTTCTGTTCGGTCTTTGGGACTCAGCACCCACGTATATTTTTCTTCTGTGTTTGAAGAACATATGTGCATACATAGAAAAGAGACAGACAGAGGACATTACACTGACTTACATTCATTTTCTGGAGACTCACTCTAACCTTAACCATAACTACTACTTGCTTAATCTTAATCTAATCTGTCAATTATTAGGACAGTTACTTGTGTCTGTAAAGTATGGAAACTTTACAATACTTGTAAAGTTGCTTCATAGGACTGCATAGAGTCCTGTGAAAAACTAAGGACACCCCACAATTCAGTAGAATGTAGAAGCAATAACTTGAAGTAATTGTTTTCTGTGTGACTTTATCAGTCTCTCACACCATTGTGGAGGAATTTTGGCCCACTCTTCTCTACAGAGTTGCTTCATTTCATTGACGTTTGCAGGCATTCATTTGTGCACATCTCTTTTAAGGTCTCGCCACAGCATTTCGGTCAGGTTGAGGTCTGGACTTTGACTGGACCATTGCAACATCTTGATTCTTTTCTTTTTTCAGCCATTGTGTTGTAGATTTGCTGCGGTGCTTTGGAACATTGTCCTGTTGCATGACCCAATTTCAGCCAAGCTTTAGCTGTCAGACAGATGGCTTCATATTTGACTCTAGAATACTTTGGTATGCAGAGGGGTTCATGGTGACTGGAAGGTGTCCAGGTCCTGTGGCTGCAAAACAAGCCCAAACCATCACCCCTTCACCATGTTTGACAGTTGGTATGAGGTGTTTGTGCTGATATGCTATGTTTGGTTTTTCCCAAACATGGCACTGTGCATTATGGACAGTCTTCACTTTGGTCTTGTCTGTCCAAAGGTGAAATTGTTCCAGAAGTTTTGTGGTGTGTTCAGATACAACTTTGCAAACCTAAGCTGTGCTGTCATGTTCTTTATGGAGAGGAGAGGCTTCTGGAAAACAAGCCATACTTGTTCAATATTTTTCTAATTGTACATGAATTTTAACATTTAACATGCTAACTGAGGCCTGTAGAGTCTGAGATGTAGCTCTTAGGTTTTGTGCAGTTTCTCTGAGCACTGCATGGTCTGACCATGAGGTGAATTTGCTGGGACATCCACTCCTGGAAAGATTGTGTTAATACACACCTGAATGCTCCAAACCAGCAAACTGCCAAAACGTTTGCTTTTATAGAGGTGCTCACACTTGCTGATGATCAGTAAATCAGCTGCATTTGGCAGCTACCTACCCTCTTAATTCCTATGAAAGCAGTAAGGGTCTACTTAGTTTTTCACAGGACTGCATAGAGTTCTGTGAAAGCTTTCTTTTTCACGTGTCTGTATGTTGTATAAAATTAGAAGGACATTTAATTAGCAATGGACTGCCAATACAGAACAAAAGTTTGTGTGTGATGATTATACTTAATAGGGATGTCAGTTACTGTAAGAAACAGATGCCTAAAGAACCAGGAGATGCTTTGAAAATAAAGAAATTACCATAAATAAATTACAGTGTTTCCTAATATTTTTTCTAAAAACAAATCTGACCTCTGCTTCTTGCGTTCTCTGTCGGGATCTTTGTTTTGGCTACATAATCCTTATTATTTGGATAATATTTATATCCCAGGAATAGTATGAAGGAAATGTCTTCAGAAGGCTCAATTTTCAGCACCAGTGTTACATCCGGCGAGGGAACGTCAATTATTAGTGTGCTGAAATTGGCGAGGTCCAGGACTGTGCTGTTTTCCTGCCCAACTTCAAGCCGAGGCAGGAGAATCTGAAACCCAAAAAGGACATCATTCTACAAATGTTATCCAAAGTAAAGTAAATAAAAGTGTCTCTTATAATACTACCTCTATCTCTTCAGGTAAGTTCTCAACAGGAATGACAGTGCCATTTGCTCTAGTGAGAGAAACGGATCCTACAGTTCCTGTGATGTTACCCTCCTTCCAAGAATATGGATTCTTCTCAAAACTCATCATCTAGAAAGTAGGCATACAATGAAAAGTGGCTCAGATGACTTTGGTACAGCCATTTTTTTCCCATCTACAAATTTTTGCCTTTCCTCTCTGACAATAGGGGACAGTCTCTCTCCCTCTTTTTTTTTTATTACTTTCACTTGTTTGTAAGTCTTTGAAAGGGTTAGGGAAATATTGCTTTTCTCCTTCATGTGGTATCCAACATTCTCCAAATTACATGTATAGACTCAAAAAAGAAGGCAAACACTAAAATAAGGTGGTCTGTTTGTTTTTAATTGCTGAAATTGAACAGGTGCACATACACTGATCAGGCATAACATTATGACCACCTGCCTAATATTGTGTTGGTCCCCCTTTTGCTCACCATATGGAATAAACTGCAATGCACTGTATATTCTGACACCTTTCTATCAGAACCAGCATTAACTTCTTCAGCAATTTGAGCTACAGTAGCTCGTCTGTTGGATCGGACCACACGGGCCACCTTCGCTCCCCACGTGCATCATTGACCCCTGGCCGCCAATGACCCTGTTGCCGGTTCACCACTGTTCCTTCCTTGGACCACTTCTGATAGATACTGACCACTGCAGACCGGGAACACCTCACAAGAGCTGCAGTTTTGGAGATGCTCTGACCCAGTCGTCTAGCCATTACAATTTGGCCCTCGTCAAACTCGCTCAAATCCTTATGCTTGCCCATTTTTCCTGCTTCTAACACACCAGCTCTGAGGACAAAATGATCACTTGTTCCCTCATATATCCCACCCACTAACAGGTGTCATGATGAAGAGATAGTCAGTGTTACTCACTTGACCTGTCAGTGGTCATAATATTATGCCTAATCGGTGTATATGTTCATCAAACCTAAACTGTGGACATTCAGTAATAAGAAAAGGTAAATACTGACTAGAAAAGAAAACTGTTACCCTTAGAAAGAACACTCAAAGAAGATGATGATGATGGTGTTCATTTCCCTTCAGTGTTCACACACTTACTCTGACATCCACTGGCTCCTCTGGAGAAACAATATCAGGAGGTAGAGCAGGGAAGGAAAATCTTGAGGAGCTGTTCTTCTGGACATTTATATCCAGCATTTGCATGTTTTCTGGAGATATTCTGGAGGAGACAGTGTTATAATTGCCTTCAGAAATTATTGAGTACATGTTCAAGTCAGTGCCAGTCATCCCTTACCTGTTCACATACACACTGATTTGACTGGAGTCAATGATGGCGGGCTCTCCATTCAGCTCTTTATTATTCAGCAGAGCACTCTGAACATTGTTTATCCCAGTCAGAAGAAACTCTGAGACTTTTTTCTGAGGAGTACATACAATATCTTGTTTGGTAAAGACCACAGAGAGATTAGGAATGACATCAAAACATGATCTTTTTATAATTTTGTTCTCACATTTGACGAAACATTCAAAATATTACTGGCCGCTTCAACTATTGGTGTAGCTGCTTGCACAACGTCTGCATCATCTGTGCTCTGCTGATTGACACTGATAGTGTTGAGGGAGGAGCTGAGGTCAACCAGCAGTGAACCCGCTTCTTCCTGGAGAAAATCCAGCAACCGAAACAACAAAAAAGGTTTAGTGGTGATTTGTGTCCAGCCTTCAAAAGGGCTGATGATTACACTAAGAGAATCAACTTTTCAGGTTGTTGCAAAATGCATTCATTGCACAGTTAAATTCAACAATTAACTGACCTGCTTGAAAAAAAATTCTCAAGAGTCCTACTCAAAGTTTTGAGGTGCACAAAAAGTCACTTACACTGACTTTGATAATCAAATATTGGCTTTAAGAGCCACTTAATCCTGCTGTGTTTTACTCATCTGAATGTTAAAGAAACAAATCTGTCCCAACCTAACATTTTTTGGCTAAAAGGTAATTAAATCTGACACTGTATAATTTATTGAAACATTGTTTATTGCTCTTTAATTAACGGACATAATCAAGCATTGTTATGGCCTATTTAGAGCAGGCTGTCGGCACTGCATTTTATTACACATTTAATGAAAAATACTGACATTTGTAGAACTTTCATATTGTTAAACTATACTCTAATGTGCTATACTTGAGCAGCAGAACTGAGCTCATCTGAGCGCTGCGTGAGTCCAGCCACGGCTCTGGCGGTCACTTGCACTTCCTGAGTCGTGTTGCTGGGGGAGGTCTGCAGAACTGCAGTCATTTTGGTCAGCATTTGCTCTCTGAGCTGAAAGAGAACGAAGTGCTGATTAACATCATGGACCTCTCCACTCACTCACAAGTTGTGGGCCTCATAAATATGACAGCAGCGTTACCCTCTCCAGTTATAACATTAACTGCATTCTGTTACCTTTGACCTCTCATCCTTCTGATCTTGGCCAATCTCTGTATTCAGCATATCAGAAACAGACTCAAATATTTGTCCGAGCGCCTCACCGGTGAGCAGACCTTGCTGCTCTAACTGACTCACAGAGTCCTCCACTACAGACTGGAGAGTGGTTATGGAGGCACTGGAGTCACTTTTCCGTACCTTAAGGTAGATAAACAATAATTCACATTATGTAATTAATCAGGAAGATTTCTCTAATCTTCTTTTTACATTTAAGAAATCATAATAACTGGCTGATTGCCAACCTGAGTGACGATAGCTGAAGTTGCTGTTTTATGTTCGTTTTTCACAGTCACCACAACAGACAAACTGTACTTGTTCCTCGCATCTCCGAGAGGCAAGAAGACTGATTTCACCTCATTTGAAGTACTGCATCGCAGATGTGTGCCTTAAAGACAAAATAAACAGTTTAGTACATTTGTACTTGATTCTCAGTTATTAATATACACACAGATTGCCAAAGTACTTATATTAAGACTCATTTACTTATTTCACGTTCATGTCAGAGGCTTATTCTGATGAATTTGAGCTTTTTACTACAAGCCACATTCATCCATTCACACAGCACTCTGCTACACTGATGGATGCATCAGGAGCAATTTGGGGTTCAATATCTTGCTCAAAGACATTTCAACATGTGGACTGGAGGAGCCGGGGATTGAACCACTGACCTCCTGATTAGTAGCAAACCAGCTCTATTTTTTTTTTTTTAAATCTTCTATGTCCAACAATTAATTTTTTTAAAAACAAGGAAATAGTTCTAAATTGAACCGTACAATCTGTTTGAGCTGACAAAGCAGCCCGCTGCCATGTGGACCACAGATACTTTAAAACCAGAAAAACTTTATGTACATTCTCCAGTTGATTGAAAGTGATTCAAAGTTTGCTTTGTAACAGCTTTGTTATCTGCTCAAAACTGAAAGAAATTAGAAAGTGAAATTTCTTGAGAAATTGCAGTGCGATTGCTGAATGCTGCTGCAGCTTGCTTGTTTACAAGCTAAAAATAAAATAACTACAAATAACGAATAAAAGTCACACTCATAAACACCAAAAATTAAAAAAAAAAACTGAGTTTGTGTTCAGCGGTAACACCATTTACACTCCGACACTACCCTCACCTGTGATAGTCTTGAAGCAATAAAGACAGCCTGTGGCGCAGAAAGAAGTTGTTTTGCAGCTAATGTCAAAAGCATCAAGCACAGTTCCTGATGGTGGAGAGATGCTACATGAGGGGACTGAGGGGTCCATGGGTGCATCAGTTGTGACTGCTGAGTTTGCAGGTGGTTCACTTGGCTCAGGGCCTGGTATAGGAAGTGTGTACTTGACAAAACCAGGCTCCTTCTTGCCTGTTTAAAAAAAATATTCAATCGACATTTAAGTATTAGGTGCAACATGTTTTTATAGTTCAAAAAATGTCTTAAAAAGAGAACTTTATGCCTAACTATGAGCTGAAACGCACCATAAGCAATTACAGTGATGCTGTGCAGCATGTTCCTTGAAACTTTTAGATATCGGCTGTGTACGGTATACTCAGCGTTCCCATCCTGCTTCTCAATAGGTGGCTGTCTTCCTGCTCTGGAGTAGCATCTGCCAAGGCTACCCTAAGGAGAGCTCATTAGTTATTACTTGCTTGTCACATGAGTCTGTTATGCCACATTTTGTGTGTTGTGTCAGACTTACTGTCAAAGGTTTGAGGTCCTCGATATACCAAACTACAGGTGGGCAAGTAGTCACACAGCTCAGTCTTAGCTTTGCATGATCGTTCACATTTATCGAAGCACAATTATCACAACTGCAAGAATAAAAGTAAATAACTGGCTTTAGACCGGTTGTGGTTCCCGACCCCTTTTTTTTTCTCCAATACTGTGACGTTAGTTTGTTCATTTATATTCTATTTCCAAGAGCATGCAGGGAGCATCAAATGCTGCAAGTCTTAAATGTAACATTAAAAAAGAGATATAAAACAAAATTCCTGCGTCTGTATTTCTTTTTTCTAAATGAAATGATTTTACCTGATGGTGACATCTCTGAGTTCTTTTGAAGGAACAACAGAGATGCACTTAGAAGCTGAAGCAAGGTCAGCCCATTTCCTAAACCAAGTTCTTCTCTTCACTCTTAAAACGTATCTGCTCATTTCAAACGGATTTGGAAGGCAATCTTTTTCAATCACATGAGTTTCATAGATTGTTTTGTTTTCGCATTTGCAATCTCCTCCTGTGTGAAAAAAAGCAGAAAGAGAGCGTTAATATAACACCACAACAATAATAATATAGTAGTGCTGCTGCTGTATAGCAAAGCAAAGCTTGAATCATTACATATACACAATACAGTGCAACATCAACTCCACTTGCTACAACTGCAATCACAAGCATGATTCCTTCATGTGAGGTCTGTGCAATATTGTTTGACATAGGGTATGATGCAATCTTCTTGGTGTGTGTTCTTCTGATGTTTATAGATCTGTCTCTGGTACTGCACACTAAGTCTAGTTTGATTGTACATGTACTGTTGTGTGACTATGTCTTTTTCCTGATATCTCCATGACAAATTTCTCCTAAGGACAAATAAAGGCTGATCTAATCTAATTTAACCATAAAGATGATTCAACAGCTCTTTGACACGGTGAGCATGTGCACCCGTTTCTGCATTATCCTGGTTACGTGTTTTCTGTGGCATGTAAATGTCCTGTCCAAGTTTCTGAGGTAGTTTAAGTTTAACTATTACAAGTCATTGAAAAGTTATGAGTGGTCAATGAATAAGTGTACTTACTGCATGTCCATTCAAATGCAAGTTCTTTGCTGGGCAGTGATTCTGTTCCAGTTACTGTCAGTTTAACACTCTGAGTGTAGTCGGCCAAAGTTGCAGGAGTAGCAATTATTTTCAAGTCAGCAGAGTCATCGTCACTCACATTATCTGTCTGGATATGAAAGCAAAGTCACTGTGTTGCAGTCATTTGCACATGTTCAAAGATTATTTCTGTTTACAATGATATTTTACATACTGTATTTTCATCTTTGCCCGGTGAAAAGTCGGAGTAATTCTGACAAGCCTCAAGTATCTTCTTTAAGTCCACATCAGCATCAGAGGATGAAAAGGCATTTGTGGCTTGCACTTTCACTTTCAAAGATCCTTTACCAAAAGAATTCACATTTAACCAAACTGGGCACATATCATACACAACTGGTACTTGTTTTATCTCAACAGGCGTACGAATCAAGATTTAAGTACCTTCAAGTGGGCTGGAGAATGTATAAGTTTGTAAGCTATCACCGATCATGTCTCTGCTCTCTGACAATGTGTCCTCAGCTCCAGCGAGAGTGAAGAGCAGCTCCACAGGTGCTCCTCGCTCCAAAGAAACGCCAATGATGAGATCATTGGAGTCGGGACATATGTCTTCTTCTGCAATCACAGAGGCCTGCAGGCCTTCTACAGGCTGCAGCAGACACAGCTCCAGATTAGCAGACACTGTGCGGGATGTGACCCTGTTAGATGCAGCTAAAGTCAAATTGTGACAGCCATGACCAAGCTTCTCCACCACACTTGCATTCAGGGTAATATTGTGTGGTGTGATCCCTCTGTCCACTGATAAGTTTGCAACTAAATAGGCTTCATGATGAATTGTGTAGGAAACATTTGTACCTGTTTAAAGAAAAAAAGAGAACTAAACGATCTTCTATTTTTGGGAAATGGCTTATTAGAAGTATTGTTGTACCCCCTATAGTGTTAGACTGACTCACCTGCTTCCACTGTAAGCTGGATTTGAACTGGCCTACCCAAAAGGGCATTGCATTTAGTGCCACCTGTTGACATATTCTGGCCACTACACTTGATCACGCTGAAATCTCCAACTGGCTCCTGAATGGTTATGGATTTCTGTGCGGCAACATGCCAGTCACTGGTAGTGCACTCGACTCCAACCATGAAGACACCAGGATGTGTGAATTTGTGTATAACTGTGCTCTCCATCCTGTGAGAAAGCAAAAGTTTTCTTATGTGAATAAAGTACTAAGATCCATCTATCAAATCTGGTCAATCGCAAATCCCTGCTTACTCCTCTGGGCTGTATGGATCAATAGTGTGGCCATCTCCAGCATTCACTGTGCATGTTAGGTTTCCCTGAAATGGATCAAGGAGCCACTTCACAGTGATGGTGACATTATCAAAGACAGCTGCAAGTTTACTCATCAGCAGCTGAAGTCCTAGGAGCAAATCGCATCACTGAGTTAGAATCATGGAAACATATAATCAAACATCTTTGCATCATATACAATAAGAATATGTTTTGACCAGCTTGTCATTATTATTTATTGAGTGTAGACTGATGAGTTTAATGCAACTAGTGGAGGTAAATTGATAACTTACAGGTATCAAGATTAAAGGTTCATCTGCAAAAACACTTCCTTCTAAATCATGTTTTTAAAATTATGCACTCCAAGGAATACCATTTAAACTAGTGTTGGGTTGTTTTGATTAGATATTTCACTTTTCACTTTTCCTAAACTGAGTTGCATTTTTATTTTATATATATATTTTTTATCATATTGGTGATGGGTTACACATTTTATGAACATTTTTTTTTCAAATGAATTCTTCAAATAATTGTCATTAACATGGCTGAAGTCATGTTGCCTTTTCTGCCTCTAATACTACTTTTTAGAGAAGAGAAATGTCTATACTTATTGGAAGTAAAAAGTAAAAAATTGTGCATCTGACCTTTTTTGCAGCGATACTCTACAGACAGGTAACTTCCAAGTGCCGGACATGGTTCACCAAAAGTGCTCAGATCCGCTGCAGCCTGGCAAGCCTGCAGTCCATGGCAGTGAGCTGGAAGACCACATACGGTAAGCTGAGACACTGCAGTGATGTTATGCTTAAAAAGCATGCCACTGTTTAATGTTCAACCTGTCAAATTTCAACAGTCCTTCTTATATCTCTACAAGCTTCTAATGAGAGTGTATAATAGCTTTTTAAAGAGGGAGAAGCACTATCTATTTGCTTACTAACTCCTCCAACATAACTAATCCTAGACTGCCATGAATATGAATATATATTCACTCCAACCCATCTTTCAGCTCCAACAGGGGGGATTACACTAATGTACTTCCTGGCAGTATAATCCTTTTGTCTGCAGTCACAGAGCAATCATGGTTTTTGTGTTTGACACAAATCGTGAGGCAAAATCACAATCTGTGGTGATTTTAGTATGTCTTCCCCTGCCTTTTGGATAACATGGCTTTAACAAAGACAAACACTGATTCATAATACCTGTTACAGAATCTACCACATCTATCCAGCTGCACTCTTCCTGGGAGGATGTGGGTGAGGCTGTAAGTTTGAATCGGCAGTAGTGGATTGTTTTTCGACCATAGAAGCTGTCGTCAATCTCTATAACTTGACCAGAGCCACACTGCAGTGTAGCATTTTGACCATCACATGCAATTGATCTCCCAGAATCTGAAAAAAAAAAAAAAATTTGATAAGTGGAGCAAACACAACATAATTTTATTGCGATACATTAAGTTATTTAAGAGCGCATACCAAACTGGCAAATGAAGTTGAATTCCTGGCTGCAGTTTTCTGTAGCTTCCCACTGGAAGCCTGCGTGTCTCAGGATATATACACAGGAAGCTTGATCATCTGGCAGGTTTACCCAATTACTGTAACTGACATCTGAGCCATCCAACCATGCAAGAACACCTGAAAAAGCACAACCATCACTTTTGCTAATCGAGCAAAATGCAGCGGAAATGTTTTTCTTTCTGAATAAAGGATAAAGACTTATTCTCTGTGAAGGGAAATAAAGACACAACTGTAAATCAGGCCCCGTGACAGCTACCCTATTGAATAGTTCAAAAGACTGAGAATTATCTCTCATTACACCTGCTGGCTTAGATATCCAACCGGGCCACTCTCCCTGCAAATGTCACTCAACAAACAC
>VUQI01030924.1:17963-38336 GCA_015106735.1 Paratilapia polleni
ATATATCTTTATCACCCATTCCTCTGATAGTGTCTCTAACTGAAACTCAAATGGTGCATCAAACGCCACCACTTATGTGCGTGCATACAGATCCTGAAGTGGAAAGCTTGGGTTAACAAAGAAAGTTTGTAACCACCTTCGTGATTCACACTCACTGAGTGGGGTTTTAGGTTTACAAATCCAGCTTATGCAAGGAAATCCCAGGTATGTTGAACTTGCCTGGTAGGACATGCTGTAGCTCTTCCCTGAAGCTGCGTATCTGAACTGAATGAAATATTAAAAGCCAAAACAGCCTTTGTGTTTATTCCTTTGGATATAATCCAGTTAATCATAAACAATCACAGCAGATGGCCATAACATACTCTGCTTCTGTGTTCCTGTGCTGTTTTAGGTGGCTGTGGGGCCATGTATGAGATCCATATAGAATCTAGTGAGTTCAAAGGAAAAAGGACTGTTCACCAGCACCAGTTAGTCAATCAGGTAAATACCTAGCTCTACCTCTATATTATCTCTGATAGTAAAAAAAAAAAAAAAAAAAAGAAATATGGGTAATTCAAAACTATGTGTCATTTGCCATTTTAATTGTAGAAACAGTAGGAGAGGTTTTATTTAATAACTGTACTAAAACTTGCACATGCTTGTGTGATTTTTAAAGATTGTCCTTTTAGCTTCACTTAACAAAACCTTGCAGATGTTTATATTTGTAGTCTTTGAATTTTAATCAGTAGTACTGGGTATGTTTTGTCCTCCACAGGCACTCAAGGATGAGATTCAAAGTATGCACGGACTGCGAATATTCACTGATGTCCCAAAAGATTAAAGTCCTTCCATTTCTGACCCACAAACCTTTCCTTTGTTCACCTTATCTAGTTTGAATGCACACCTGTAAAAAGATATTATGTCATAAATTAATTCTGTGATAAATGTTAATATACCAGTGGCAGAAATTGACAGGACCTTATCTGTGGCAGGTACACACTGACAGTGTGAAACCTGTAATACATGTATGATTACTCTCTTTATCACAAGTGAGGTATCTTCTACTCTGAGATAATATATTAAACCAATGAAAGCTGTGATACGCACAAAATGGCTTGGTAAAATGTTTGCAAAGTGTCAAGTCATGTAGGCTCTTCCCAATGCGGGGTCTCCTCAGGGTTGATGCTGGTGTAATTATGAGCAGTTGAATAAGTTATGAAAACAATCATCACTAACAGTGAAGAACAGCTACAGACTCTATTTTTTTTTTTTTAAACTGGGCATCTGTTTAAGGAGCATTAGTTTGCTTTGCCATTTACACTGACCATAATCTGTGTTTCTGTCCAGTTTAAGATGATTGATTTCAAAATTAGTCACTAGCATTGGATTGTACTTTGCTCCCGTGTTTATGCTACCTATGCATTTATAATGTACCTTGCAATAAAAGGAAGCTACTTTAGTTGATTGACTTTTTGTTTGCTTGTTTTAACTAAAAAACATTTTGCAATTATATTTCAAACAAAATTACTCACTTTTGCTGGCAAAAATCACACTGAAGATTAACACTGAAAATATGAGCTTTTTAAAGAATATTTCACTGTTGCTGGATGTGAGAAACAGTGGCATAAAGCCTTGTACAAAGTGGAAGCCTTAAACAATATGTTTAACGCATTACAGTTTAATCAGTATATCAGGCCATGTAATTAGAAGCACATATGATTGGTGATAAATAACAAGAAATGGCAGTATGTGAACAACAGGCTTGAAGTAATGTATAAATTCTGTTGCCATATTGAACCAAAATCAATCAAAAGCTTGATGAAGCTATAAAAATCCATATCAGGACTCATTTTAAAAGGCTAGTACTTGGGTCAAGTTATCCTGGGCATGCATGGTTATAGGTCACTTTGACAGCATTAACACGGGTGTTTTTGATTAAATAAATTAAGGTCCTGCTCTGTTTAGTGCGTCACAGCCATTCAGTGAGCCAGCATGCACGACACAATGGCCCTGGCCTATCTAAACAGGGCCCTCATTAATGTTATTAATTACACCTGACTTTTTTTTCCTGAGGTATATTTTCAGTTTTGCTTGTCAGCAAGACTGTATTAACGTTGGTGAAGAAGTAGAGCATGGGCGAAGGAAGAGGCCATAAAAACGTATTTTATTTAATGAAAGGATTTACTTGCCACAAATCAAGAAGTCATCACTCTGATCTGTAGTTTTACAATTCAGGTTTGATTTCATGTTTTTTAAGCAGACTATCACAGGTAGTGATGTTAGCAGCTAGCATTCTTTGTAGCTCTGTCCATATGAAACACTGAGCAATCTGTCTTTAATAATAACAATAAGTCAGACAAGTAATGACATTACATTTATCAGATGGTCACAACTTGACAGGAAGATAATGTCCCATAGCTTTTCTGGCTGTGTAGTAAGTAGGCTTTTAATTAGCAACAAGAGCATTTTTGCATCATTTCTGTTTTAACAATTTTTTTTTTATTATTATTTAATTCATGACTTGTATGAGTTTATTCTGTAAACTAATGTCTTTTAAATAAAACTAATAGGTATTTAAGAAAACTTGCAACTATATTTTCAATTTAAATGCCTGAATTAATGTTTGTGTTTGGTAGCATACATATAACTTTTAAATGAAATAGTTTTATTTTTCCCTAGCTTTACATTTGTGATACCACCTGACACGGAAAGTATATCCGCCTACATCTGAGCTGAATTTACAGCTATTTTTAGCCATATTTAAAAGGGTGCTGCAAACCTTTTCAACCAGCTATAAAGGCCCCTGTATGTCTGATGGGGTCCTTTGTGTAATGAAATATCCTTTTATTTATTATTACTTTTTTTTTAAACTTCATAATAAAAGTCTCATGTTTATGGTTGTGCAACCCTGACATTTGAGAACATACAAATTGCTGGACAAAATTGAATTATTTGAACAGCTTTAAGACTATTTGTATTTAAAAAAAACAAAAAAAAAAAACAACTTTTGATTTATTTAAAAATGTTCCAAAAATAAAATTATTCCAGAGTATTTTATTTTGAATTTATTATCATATGTTTTTAATAGTCTTCTCAGTCTGTTCGTTTAAACGGACAGTTGCGCCACCTGACAGTTTTGGGTTTGACATAGCCAATAAATATTTAAAAGAATATATATTATTTGAATGCACTGAAAATGCATTCAAACTAAAAAATGATCATAGGCTAGAATAAACTCCTACAAGTCATGGATACATTTTTTTAACAGAAATGATGCATTCGGACACAAAAATATACATACTACAGTTAGTTTCTTTTTGTTCGTTTCCCCTAACATATCATTTTTGTATTTTTAACCCCTTAAAAGAAGAAGAAGAAAGCAACCCCTGGAAATAGAAAACGATTAATTTTTATTTCGAGATTCTTTCTCTTATTATGAGATAAGGGCTTATTTATTTATTTATATTCTGTCCTACTTGGCTGTACACCGAGTGCTCCTGAAGGCGTCGACTTTCTGCACACACATTATGCCTTCATCATGAGGAATATGCGTCCAAGTTTCAAGATCAGACTTCAAAGTTTTTTGCGCGAACTTCACCACCAGATGGTGCACTTTATAATTTATAACGCTGCAAGGAAGGATAATTCACAAGGATGAAATATTTTCCTGATTTGGAATGGGAAAACTTTTGTTGAATTAATCACCATCTCTGAGACTTTTGTGAATAAAATATTAGAAGTTTAATCTTGCGTGAGTGCATATCGCTTGTGGATGGTGAGAATTCAGCCTCCACTGTGGATAACCGTCCGTACAGCGCCTGTCTGTGTGCAGGCTGCACCGGCTGCTCGCCAAATCACTCTCGACAAGGAGCGGGGAGGCAGAGCAGCTGGTCTTCGACATGGCTAAAGAAGGAGCAGACATGACGGAGGAAACCGAGTACATGATAGACAAAAATGTGAAGAAAGAAATAGACAACGTGGAGACGGCTGGGAATGCCAAAGAAATGCGAGCGGTGATACTGGCAGGTTTTGGAGGTCTTAACAAACTCAGGGTGACCAAGAAGGCAATGCCAGAGCCTCAGGATGGTGAAGTGAAGATCCGCGTCAAAACGTGGTAAATATGAGGATGTCAGTACGTTTTATATGTACTTGTGAACTGCAGTATGATGTGGCCTTTTACTCCCACGTTACACGGTGTTTTTGAGGAGTATAAACGCTGATCAACGAGGCTTACATAGAAATTCGCAGTCATGAATCCACAGGTCTTTTCTGGTACAGGAGGTTGGCTGGCTGAAGCCCGTTCATAACAAACATATCTGATGCCAGCATTTCCAGTCATTTAATGTCACAGTTTCTGTTTTCCAAGACGCCTGTTTGCAAGATATTGATCAAGGCGTTTTTCCCCAGGTTGCAGCTGAGCTTTTGCCAGTGTTAGCAGTGTGACATTAGGAAAATTAAAGTGTACTGTGTACCCACAGAGGAAAAGCCTGTGACTCACTGCTCATAATAATGCAATAAACAGTGCTGGGTAATCCCTGCATCTCTTAACACCTCATACTAAATATTTGATATTAAAAAGCTGTTAGAGACAGTTCAGAGACATGGTTGTCATCCAGACATCGAATCAGATGGATTCCAATGTCAACAAACAATAATTATTCTTTGTTGCAGTGGCTTGAATTTCCTGGATCTGATGGTACGTCAGGGGACTATTGATAATCCTCCCAAACCCCCCCTTGTCCCTGGATTTGAATGCTCTGGAATAGTAGAGTCAGTGGGTGAAAACACAAAGGGATTTGAGGTTAGTGTAATTACAGCTTGTTAATGTAGTCATCTATGAATAAATGGTGTTAGAGTAGAACCACAGAATCTGCATAGAGGATGCAGATTGAAACTGGCTGTAAGTGTAACAATGACAAATGAGAAATGCACTACAGTTAATCCATAATCTACTGATGTGTGACATGTACTGCCACATGACTGGCTCACATTAGTGTCTGTTGCTTGTTACCCTGCGACCCTAACACGTTTCTTTCAGATAGGTGACAGAGTTATGGCTTTTGTGAATTACAACGGCTGGGCAGAGGTGGTTTGTGCACCTGCGGATTTTGTCTACAAGATGCCAGATGAAATGACGTTTGCCGAGGCAGCGGCATTCTCCCTGAACTTTGTGGCTGCCTATATGATGCTCTTTGAGGTTGCCAATCTGCGAGAGGGGATGTCAGTGTTGGTCCACTCAGCAGGAGGTGGTGTAGTAAGTCCATTTGTCCTATGACTATTGCACAACCTCTAAACAGGTTCAGCTGTTTCATATTAACAGAGGCACACATATGGAATAGGTTGTTTAATCCTTGTTAATAATGCTATTTATGTCACCCAAATATATATCTGATTTTCTGCAGATGTGTGTTATAGTAGATCTCCTGCGTTCTCCTCTGTGCTCTCAGCCACTGATACATTTTTATAACTGTTATTATTTTCAGGGTCAAGCTGTGGCTCAGCTGTGCTCCACTGTGCCTAACGTCACTGTGTTTGGGATCTCCTCGTGTTTCAAACATGCAGCCATTAGAGACTCTGTGGCTCACCTCTTTGACAGAAATGTTGACTACATCCAAGAAGTCAAAAAGTAAGCGCGCTCAGTGTGTCGTGTAAGTGATTTGAGATGGTATTTAGTTCCTTGTGGTGTATTTTTGGCAACATTCACTCATTCAGTTAAGACTGAACCTGAAGATATCATCAGGTAAGTGTGAAGTTGCCAGTTACACACCTAAGCTAATGTGACAACGTGGACTTAACAGAGGGTAGAGGGCTGTGGGAGGATGCAGATGTTACCGCTTGCCTTATTGGTCATGTGTGGCTGTGGTCCCCATGGCAACTCACAGCTCATCTCAGAGAGCAGCAGCATTGTGTAGGGTGGAGGCCTGTAGCGGTAATGTGGAACAACTGAGCCAATTAGGCCTGAGGAGAGCTATCTTACACATTACACTGACATCAGAGCACCCTGTCAGCCGGTTTATGCTACAAAGAAACAACTTGTAGCAAACATTCATGGGATTGGATGCAGTATGTCACAGGTTTACAGCAATTATACTGTAAAGTTTTAATGTTATTCTACAGATGTCGTAAAGTTTTTGATTATTTCATCACCAAACAGCCTCCTCCGCTTCACAGATCTCTAGCAATAATCATTTGTGGCTATACTATAAACAGGGTAGATGTGCGGTAGCATGATGCACGACTATATGTATTTGTCAGATTATAATACCTAACAGATTCAAATGGCTTCATTAGGAATTGATGTTTCGTGCTTTCAGCCTACATATCAGCAGTGGTAGTGGATTAATACGCCTTTCATCTCTCTGGCCCACACATTCTTCCCAGGATCAAGTACAAAGTACAATTAAATTAGCCTTTTTACAAAAGGCAAGAACCATGGGAATCACAAGACCACCAATCTGTCCAGCTAAGCAGGTGTTCAGGGCCA
Source organism: Paratilapia polleni (assembly GCA_015106735.1). Classification (NCBI taxonomy): domain Eukaryota; kingdom Metazoa; phylum Chordata; class Actinopteri; order Cichliformes; family Cichlidae; genus Paratilapia; species Paratilapia polleni. The sequence continues at coordinate 24,427 of VUQI01030924.1, forward strand.
TAAGGCAGAAAGTAAGGACTTAATGTCCCCTTGATAATAACATGCCTTTCATTCTTTTATTTACCGTCCACTAATAAGTCTCATTATGGCCAACTTTTGTTCACTGGCTGATTCTGTGTGCAGTGAGATCAGAAACTTTTTGTAACACAGTGTAAAATGTGTTACCGATGAGGAGCTATGTGGGCACTGCAAAACATCAATAATCTCTGTATAAGAAAACGTGGGCTGCAACTTTTTCTCAGAGTAATACTCCAGAGAACCAATCCTCTTATCTTATGAATCCGTGATTAGACAAAACCTGAAGCTGCTCCAGAGCATGAATCACAGGCTGAATATATATGGACTCTCAGACTATGTTTTGCACTTTTACATTTAGTGCTTGCAGACATAAACAAGCCAATACAGTCATATCTCTGCAAATGTACGGCATTGGCCTTTGACTGTACTTTATCTCAGCTGCTTGAATTCTTCATAACATTTTCAGTAAAGTTGAAACAATCAGGCTATTAACTGAGTGGCAAATAAATCTGCTGCTATTTTGCGTGTTGTTTGGATTTTAGAGTAATCAGCTGGTTATTTTCAAGATACATGTTTTGGCCTTTAATGTGTCAGAAATGTGTGTGTAAAAATAGTCATGTCAGCTTTTTAAAGCTTTCTAAAGCTGGGAAGCTGTGGCTCTATCTTCGATTCTATATTAGATCCAGCAATCGAACGGTTGATAGTTTGATCCTCGGCTCCTCCAGTCTGCCTGTCAAAGCATTAAAATGTTTGACCCCAAACTGAATGTGGGTATAGCACTGTGTGAATGGGTGAATGTGGCTTGTAGTGTAGAAGTACCTTGAGTGCTCAGTAAGAGTAGAAACATCGTATATAAATACCAGTCCATTCCTCAAATAACTTCTTTAGGTCAAAAGTGGAAAACTACATCAAAAACCAACCTGGAATAAGGGATTCTGTCAGTTTTTAGCTTAAAATTGAGTCAAACTTGTCAAAATCCTTTTTTCTGCTAATCATCTAATCAAGTGTTTCAGCTCTAAACTGTTTTTATAATCAGTGGTTCATTTATGAAGCAAAACTCCTATAATTTTCTGGTTCATATGTACATTGTTAAAACTCTGATATCTTTGTGAACTAAATATTTTTGGTTTTAATTGGCTCAGTGAAACAAGACATTTGGAGACATTTACTAGAGCTCTGGAAATGGTCTTGTATAGATTTTAGTTTTTTTTTCTTGATAAACGATCAACCAAATAATTCAGTGAAAAAGAAAATCAACGAATTCAAGTGAAAATAGTCATTAGTTGAACAAGCTAAGTAAGTTGAATACTTTTTCAAGTTTATTAGTGAATTTGAATTTTTTTTTTTTCCACTTTTGAACTTTTCCTTTGCTCTTGGTGTTTCAGGATTTCTCCAGAAGGAGTAGACATTGTGCTTGACTGCCTGTGTGGGGAGAACACGGGCAAAGGCCTGAGCCTGCTGAAGCCCCTGGGAACTTACATCCTCTATGGTGGGGATACATATGCCTATAATACATATGTATTAATGTATTTTTCAAAGATTTTCAAAGTGAAATTAACTATATTTTAAATGCATTTTCACATTTTTTGTCTTAATTCAATATCACTCTACGAGTCCCCAGAAAATAGTCTGCCTCATAACACACAGATTTTTATACTGGTTTGTGCTTGGATTTAAGAAGCTTTAAAGGTGCTTTTAGGAGGATGTTGTTACCTTCACACAGAGCCTGAGTAGCTGTTTTACAGTCCTTATCCTAATGTATCTGTCTTCTGGCTCCAACTTCAATTTTAACAGACAGCCATAAGAGTGGTATCAATAAAATAGTGAGTGTCATTTGGATAGAGCCTGCAAATTGAATGTATTGTCCTTCACAGCAACCAGTCTTATCTGGACTCTGTTAATTACTTTAGTTTCTGTCAAGCCTCATGAATCAAGTAACTCGATTAGAGAGAGATTAATTCATTATTTGTAGTCATAGTCAGTATGTGCAAAGGCATACTTGCACAGATCTAAGGGTCTAAAGGTGCCAGCTGATCCTCCCCCACTCTCCCTTCATGCTTCATGGCTGCCAATTATTGACTAGTCACTTCTGTCCAGTATACAGAAATCCTTTTATTTTTGTTTTTTCAGGCGCGTCAAACATGGTAACTGGGGAAACAAAGAGTTTCTTCAGCTTTGCAAAATCTGTGAGTCAGAGATGCAGTCTATCATCAATATTTGAAAGAAAACCGTGCCCTGTAACTGCCCAATGTCATAGCAAATGAAATATGCACACAAATCAGTCACCCTTGTTTGTTTTTTGTTTTTGTTTTTTTTCCCAGTGGTGGCAGGTGGAGAAGGTGAACCCTATTAAACTATATGAAGAGAACAAAGTCATAGCTGGATTTTCGCTTCTCAACCTCCTCTTCAAACAAGGGAGATGTGGCCTCGTGAAATCGGTGATGGACAAACTCTTGTGTCTGTATGAACAAAAGAAGATCAAGCCTGTAGTGGACTCCCTGTGGGCGCTGGAGGAGGTAAGAACCTGAAGTAATCAGAGGGTTTAAGACATTGAGATCGATGATGATCAAATTTTTAAAAATCACACTGCCAACACAATCCGAGATGTCAGAAAAGATTTAAGAAGAATTCATGCAAACGTCCTGGACAGAATATACTCTGTTCTTTGTCACTGCTGTATCTGTGGGACATTGTCAGCTGTCCTTGGACATTCTTCCACAGATGGTGGGTAGGTTGAACCTTCCTGTTCAACTATTACTTCACACCCACACAAAGCCCAACAGGCCATACGTCAATCACTTGACACTCGATTTCTACAGACTCTTTAGGTCTCCCTGTAACTGTGGTTATTCCATTTCTGGGGAACCTTCGTACAGTAGATGCATACCTCTTCTAATAATCGAATATTTACATTAAGAGCTTTGGATCAGGCTTTGGAGAACGAACACGTACCTGCACTATAAATCTTTACCAGATATTTGTTGTTCAGATGAACTTCACTAGTAAATGTAGACCCAGAACTGGAACGTTTTCTTTAATAATAATCATAGATACACCATTAGAATTGAGTAATGTCTCATTGGTTATGTGTCAGACATATTGAAGCATTGAACACTAGGCTGTTTCCATTGCACAGACAATTTTACAGATAGATGAGTATTTCCAAATTTATTCTTGATTTCCAAAGATAGATCGCCGGTATCATAATCAAAAAGGTATGTTTTAAAACAAGTTTTGTTATTTGGGGATTTATTTACTCAAGCATAATAGTCATTTTTGTTTATTAAATGGTCAGAAATAACAGAAAAATGCACTGATTTGTATCAAATAAGGTAACACAGACTCATTGCCTTTATTGTACACAGGTCGATTGTGATTATGTGCACAGTCTTCCCCCTAATTAGCCAGTAAAACCTATGATGCAGGTTTAGTCAGTGTTCATTTGACCAGTGTTGGGCTCATTCACGAGAACAGCTTTACTTTAACCTCTCTGTTTCTCTTCATACTCTTTTCTTTGATTGCCCATGTGTACCTGCAGAGGATACAGTAGAAAGGTGACCAGAGTAGGGTAGGAACAGTTTTGTGTTTTTTGGTACAGTTCCGTAGTTAAATAATAGATAAAGAGAGCACAACCATGGCTCGGCTACACAGCTGTTTTCTCTTATTTGCTTAATTAAACCGTTTGCAAACAAGCACTGTGTGGGTTGTATAGACCGTGCTTGATTTATTCATTTTGTTGCACCTGTGGGGGGAGAAGCTGCACTTTCACTATTCTTGTAGGTTAATGAATTTGGCGATGCCTTTCAACACTGACAAACTTATCTCTGCACAATTTCAGAACAAACAGAGGTCAGATTGGTCAGAATAAATAAAGAACCCGCATGGGTGTCCAGGGACTTCCAGCTATGCAACTAATATTCCAGTAACTTTACATGGAAAAAGAAGTAGAAGGTTTATCCTTGGACTTTGTTTCACACTGAAAAATACTTCAAGAATTTAGATGAAAGCAGAGGCAGTGGAAGTAATAATCACAAAAGGCTTACTATAAGTTATTCTAGACTCTATCCATAGTCAGACAGAGATATATTTTTATGAAATGATTTCTCATGGGAAACTTTCCATGTACTGTTGTCATTACTTTGGCAGATTGCTCAGGCCATTCACTGGAACCGTTGCCCATGAAGAATCTCATTAGAGGGGAGGATAGCGTGGGATGTAGTGTCAGGGGCACAGCTTGCCTCACTTGTTTATATGCCTGGAAGGAGAGGTTAGTTTACATGCTGACCATAGCAACCTTTTCTTTCTGGAATGAAATGTTGGACAATATGCATGACTGGGACAGAATAATGGGAGTTTTTCTGACCACTGGTAGTTTCAGTGAGGAAAATATTAGTTTGTTCCTATCATTACAGCTTCTATGGTGAGTGCTATTAAGGGTCCTGAAAAACAAAAGTGAACCCACGTTAATATCTCAGAGTGATTATTGGTCATTATGCACGGAGACCTAATTCACCTAATATGTAAGCGGACTTTATTAGACAAGTTTCTGACCCAGTTTTCCTTTTGGCTTGATTTCTGCTGTTTGTTTAACAGCTGAATGCCTGTGACACAGTGGCTTCCAGACAAAGGGATACATTCAGTTGTGTGTGTGTGAAATGTAATGAGAAAACAAGATATGGTATGGGTAATCTTTTGTGCTGTGTTTGATTTTATTTTTGTTTACATGAGCCAGACGACATTTTATCAGTAGCACCATGTCTAATTGTGTACATTCTTTAACCTGTTTAGTATGTTGTTGGGCATGTCATAGTAAAATGAATCATGATAATTGGTACAGATTTAGTCAGAAAACTTTGGATCGTCTAGCAGCTTTTCATAAACTTTGATTTTGTGGTCCTTTTGCTGACTAGATGGCGACACAGAGCCACAAAACTACAGCCAATGTTCAACTGCTGGTGGTCCGTTATTTGCCTCATGAAAACTCAAAAATGCAAAAACTGTTACAACCAAAGCTTGGCTCACTGGTACATGTTTTGCCTCTCATTACTCCCAGGCTGTGTTGGTGAACACGATTATGTTGTTTTATGATAACATTTGAAGAGTGGGTTTAAAACAAAAAGCCATTTAGAGCTGCCAGTGAGCAGGTGCAAACATTGTTTTGAAGCCTTGTCAGTTTACAGCACACTATTGATGCATCACGATTGGATATTCATTATTTCCATGCAAATGTTAGCCCTCGAGTTTGCCATGATGTGATGCTTAGTGTGCTGGGATGGTTTTTACAACCACTGATGGTTGAGTGCTGTGGTGTGCACAGTGATTACAGTTTCTCTGCTTCTCCCATTCCTCCACCAGCCTGTTTCTCTCAGCCTATAGTTAGCTTAGACAATATGGACCTTATCTCAGATTTTCTTTAGCTGGCAGTAAACTGGCCAGATCACACAGACTTAAAAGGTTCTGACATACTGTCTTGCTTAGTTTTGTTCACCTAGCAGGAGCTCTGGAGTGAGATTTGTTGAATCTGAATGTGTTGTGGTATGGTGTTTCCACAGACAGGCTAATGGGAGAAGCCTGAGCTTCATTTAAAGACAATTTAAGAGCCCTCAAAACATGCTGATGTTTGGTATCCTGCATCAGCATAATAGACTTGATGGGTCAGCCATGGTTTTATCTGTAGTAGTGTCCACAACTTTATATTTTATTTCTGAAGGCAACATAATCTCTGCTGTACTGTATGATGTTCTGTTGAGGATATTATTTCTGTCTTCAGAGACAATGCTGCCTAATTGAGTTTGCAAACCATGGGCGCAAATGCCATTAGCAATGAGTCTCTGGTTCAATTCCCAGATGGCCTGACCTGCATTTCTAACTGTATCTGCTGTAGTTATTGAATGGAAAAAGTAAGTCTGGAAATTAGGAGGTGTGAATTGAGAAGAGGTGGGATTTTTGCTGAGGACCTTATTTTTAAGAAACAGTTTTGCTTGCAGGATGTGATTTGATATAAATATAGATTAGTCAGTGAAACTGCAGAAATGTTATTAAGTTATTTGTTATTAGAGCTCACTCTAGCTTGCCAAATCAAATCTCTGATGTGCTTAATGTAGATCTTCTTGCATCATTACTCGTTACTCACATCAGTGAGGTGTTTATTGTGATGTCAAATATCAGCCGGCAGAGTGAGTCAGCATCATTTTGTCAACATTAAGGCCATTAACTTTCCTTGCAGAGTAAGCCTGTATTGTAGCTATTCTAAAAAAAAAAAAAAAAAGGGGTCCCGTGTCTCTAATCGCCAGGAAATTATTGAAACTCTGTGCGGATTTGATCGGCGAAAGCAGTTTCATTAGCAGGTGTTTCTATTTTTTAAATCTAATGTTACAGCAGTCTCTCTGTTGGAGAGCTTTTATTGTTAAGCCACCATTTACATATTGAAAATAAGAACTGTGCATCTTGTTTAAAACAAGTTAATGTTGTGTGTCATTCTCAGGTAAAAGAGGCGATGCAGAGAATTCACGACAGAGGCAACATAGGAAAACTCATTTTGGATGTTGAGAAGTCTCCCACCCCTCTGGTAATACTGATTTTTATAACTAATTGTCTCAGCTAAAAGATTTCAGAATGAATAAATATTCAAGCGGGGCTGTTAAGAGTTTTACTTCCACCATATGGATTCATCTTGGGAGTTTAGTGTGTGTGTGTGTGTAATATATAGTTTTGTTTTTTTTTATGGTTTACGATTTTACAGGCTTGCTGAAGTTTATGTAGGATTATCTGGATGGCAGATCAGATAAATATGAATTTCAAATGCACATTTTTAAGAAAAATCGATAATATGAATGAATTTTAGAAATGCCGAAGGTATTCTTCTCAGTTAATTTGCTTGCTGACTTGCAATGAGATATTTGTTGTAAAATATTATTTATATTTGACATGAACTTGTCGATGACACATTTTCAGCTCATTTCAGGATTGTAAGGGAGCACTGAATAGGATTTCATCTTGTCCTTGTCATTTCCATAGTTATCTCAAGCCATCCTCTGCCCATTAGCGGAGCTCACTGTAGCATCTGATGTCAGCTCACATTTATTTTCCCCTCTGTTTTCAGTAAACGGTTAACGTAATATTTCTTCTCTAGATGGCCAGCGACAGCACGGAGACCAGTGAAGCAGGAGAGGAAGAAGAGGAGCCTGAGGGAGACAACGACAGCAAGGAGCGAATGCCTTTTATCCATTAGACTCAACAAAACCCACTGCAACACACCTAGAGACACTGGAGAGGCAGCACAGATTCACCCAGAGGAACACAACCCCACACGTGTGTGTTTGTGTGCATGTGCTGCATGCATGAATGTATGTATGTGCAGTATACTTTTGTGCCTCTTGTCTGTTTCCTATTATGTGTCAGTTGATTAGTCAAGCAAAGGATAAATAAAGAAAAACAACCTGTTTGTCACCCAGGCCACAAGTGCAAGAGCCATTTTCAATACAGTGTTATATTATATGCTGTACTATGAAGTAATTACATGCTAGCCAATAATATGAATAGGTTTGTGTTCACTTTATAATTAATTGCATCTGCATACAGTTTATTAAATTAACAGCAAACTGTATAAGCATTTAAACCTGCTGACGTGCTATTGTCATTTTATGATTAGCGCCCATTTAAATAGATTAAGTAAAGCGCATAAGTATCAAACAGTAACAACCTAACACGTCTAAATATTTCACAGTACAGGAAAAAAAGAGACTTTTTTCTGTGCCCAGTCATGAGACTTAAGAGCAAACAGCTGAAATAGGTTTGAGAACGTGACCCCAGTGTTTTATTCATTCTGACCAAGGGAGTGCATCCCTTTCCTTTGTTAAATAATATGTAAGCCAGGAGAGGCAGAAAGGTCTGAGTGTAGATATTTGCATGACATTTTATGCTAATGTGCCAACCTTATATTATGGGATCACTAGTGCCTTTGAGCTACAAACAAGTTTTAAATACTTGAAATATTTTCCTTATGTGCAGTTCACATTGAACAAACAAACAAAAAGGTATTTGTAAATGGAAAAACGATGTGTAATCTGTTACAAAATTCTTCCTCGTTGGATCGTGTAAGAGGAATCTGGGCTTATTTTTCCCACTGACCTGTATATTCAGAACTTAACTGAATTACATAATATATATCAATGCAACTGTCAACATTTATCCATTCCAATCAGAAAAACTTGGACAGTTTTGTAAACACTTAAGTAAAACAGGACAAATTTAAATATATATCTGCATCAAAATCCTGGTTTTTCTTGAGCATTAAGTAGTTAGACTGCAGTATGAGTCTGACTAAGGTTTTTAGAGTCTCTGCTTTGCTTGTCTGACCAAAGTTGTTTACTTGCTGGTGCCTCACAACAAAAGTGCCATAAATGATAAAAGTATTTTTACAGTGAGCTGGTGTATAAGGCTGATTTAGGTTTGAGTAACACTGTGTATAACTTTAGTTAAGTGTGGCAAGCTCTGGTTCTACTCTACATCAAATATACCCACTTACTCAGATGACAGATCTGTTTTTATTTTTAAGAAGTAAAAAGAATCTGCAAACTAAATTTCTATAATTACGCTGCCTTGCTTATTCAGTGTGTTTATATTGGCTAGTTGTCTGAATTATTTATCATTTTAAACTCGTACAAAAACGATACAAAAAGTCAGTGTTTTGTAATTGAAAAAAGTATAAACTAGTAAATGTGTAACTTAAAAGCTAAGAGTAAACACTGCATGCTTTGAATGTGAATGATGAACAGTGGAGAGAAGATGTTTAATGGGTTTACTAAAGTGATCAGATAAATTATTTCTAGACTTGAAAATTAGCATGTTGTTTAGACAATTTGGAAAAAAAAACATCTAAATTTTGATGCCTTTGATGTCTGTTTGTGTCTGTGTGTGAGAGAGTGTTTTTGGGTATGTATATTCATATTGCCTTGTAAAAAAACAACAAAAAAAAATTTGCTGTTCAGCATTGTAGTGTGTTCACAAATTCCTCAAACTGGTTTACCTGTGGTATATTTTTGTCACATTTTTGTTGTATACTTTCTTTGAGTACAACTCTGTTTACTTGAATAAATTTATCTGCAAATCTTCCATTCGATTTTGTCTCAATGTTTGAGTTTACCCTCACTGGCCACTTTATTAGGTACATCTGTTCAACTGCTCATTAACACAATATCTAATCAGCCAATCACATGGCAGCAACTCAGTGCATTTAGACATGGTCAAGACAGCCTGCTGAAGTTCAAACTGAGCATCAGAATGGGGGGGGGGAAGGTGATAAGTGACTTTGAACATGGCGTGGTTGTTGGTCCCAGACAGGCTGGTCTGAGTATTTCATAAACTGCTGATCTACTGGGATTTTCCCACACAACTATCTCTAGGGTTTACAGAGAATGGTTTGAAAAAGAGAAAATATCCAGTGAGCAACATGTCACAAAGCTCAAATCATCTCAAACTAGTTTCTTGAACATGACAATGAGTTCAATATACTTAAATGGCCTCCACAATCACCAGATCTCAATCCAATAGAGCACCTTTGGGATGTGGTGGAACAGGAGATTCACATCATGGATGTGCAGCTGACAAATCTGCAGCAACTGTGTGATGCTATCATGTCAATATGGACCAAAATCTCTCTTTCCCGCACCTTTTTGAATCTATGCCATGATGAATTAAGGCAGTTCTGAAGGCAAAAGGGGGTCCAACCTGGTACTAGTGAGGTGTAACTGATAAAGTGTCACATACAATAGGTATAAAACTATATTATGAATGTATAAGGAATATTTGCTTTACCTGCATTTAAATCATAAGTTAATACAATAACAACACCTTCTTGGGGGAAAAAATATTTGGGTGTACCCTACATTAGGTTTCAAAATTTGGACTTTAATACTATGTCATATTGAAGGCTGGAGTGAGGACCCAAATGTAGACAGGAGAACAAAGGAAAGAAAGAAGAAGAGAGCCGTTACTGGCTGATACAAAAGTACAAAAATAAAGTCCAAAAAGTGAAGAATTCATAAAATAAATAATGCACCAGGGAAGAAATCCAAAATGAATGAACAGGGCAGAACACACAGCTATAGACAGAGACCTGATTAGCAAACAAGAGACAGGTGGGGAACAAGGCCCAGCTGAAAGTAATTAATGCAGAAGACAATTAGGGTGACAATCACCAAGGAGAGAAAAAACAGCAAGTAAAACTGAAACAAGACAACAGAAAACTAAGCTTCAAAGTAAAATGAGAAGTAACCAAAAGACAAATTACTAAACACAGAGACAAGAGGACTCACACTAAACAAGAAGACAGAGAAAAGGGAACACAGGAGGACAAAGGGACTGATGCTGAAACAAGACAGAGAGGGAGACACAAGAGGGCATGACAATGAAATCAAAGCAGGAACCACATTCAAAAAGACTATAACTCATAGCAGAATAACAAAGAAACAAAACAGAAAAAAAAACCCCACACAAAATCTGAAACAGAAACCTAAACTCAAAATATATTAACTGGGAATCCAAAACACAAAACTTTAGGACCATGACATACAAGTGAATACAAATTCTGTGTAACCTTCAGTGTAAAAAGTAATTTAAACAGAGAGTTGAAACATGTTTGTTAACACTAGTTTTTTGTCTAACACCTCTTTGGGAGCTGGGGACAAAAACCACATATGTATCTCAGAGGTGGACGATGGAAATATGCTGGTGTCTAATAAGGATATGTTTGGTCTTGACTAATTATTAGTTAAACCAGAAATGACCTTCTGTAAAGTAGTTGTCTGCCTATGTTGATGTAAGATCTGCATCTTAAGTGGACCTTAAGACAGGAAGAGAAAAGTGTTAGCAGAGGTTGCAATGGAAAAGCATACAGTAATTACACAACTTTTTTTGAACATGGAGTTAATCCTAAGCAATGAGTCTTATTTTATAGTGTTACTTTTTTCCTCACATGTTCAGGACATCATGTCGACATACATACAGGTATACTTGTTGCAACTACTGAAGAGTATTTCTTAATCAAGACCTGTGCTTGATTGGAATACATTATTCTAGAGAATATTTCACTCAGGGGTAGATGTATTAGGTTAAAAACAAGTGTGGAGATCTAAAATGAGAAAACGTGCTTGAACTGGTTTTGAGAGTTGTATGGCTATATTGAGCTCATATGCCCAAGGTTTTTTTTTCTTATTTAGCTCCCACTCCCATCTGTATACAACATCTCACTTTAAAAATAACTTGCCTGCATTAAAGCTGTAATCTGTACTTTTAATAGCAGCATTATGTTCAAATATTACATAACTGTCTCTGTGACTGAAACAGACCTAGAGATATTTTAGAAATTGTCATACTTTAAACTTTGAGGTTAAACTTTTCTCATGTACAATAGATATACACTAGGTTTATATTTTACTGCACTGTTAGGTTGTATCATTTAACATTTAAGAGATGGTATATTTCTTCCAGTCTCAAGTTGACTATGTCCAAAATAGACTTGTGATGAGAAGAAGAGCACAATGTAGTATTGAACTAGTCAATAAATTTCAGGTTTGTTTGTGAAATGAAAGAGAATGTTGCTTAGTGCACCTTGTCCCAAGTAAATATTTATCTAAAAATAACTCGTCACAAGGAAATCATTATTTGCCTCCACCCTTTTACCTCCCTCGCCTCCTCCTGATGTTTGGGCAAAAACAAACACATTCAGAGCCAATACAGGGAGAGAACCCAGAAAGCCATACAGAGGGCCAGTATATATTGAGCAGCCCGCAGAGTTTTTGGTTCCTTTCACAGCAGCACAACGTGGGCCACTGTCGCCTGTACTGTAGGATCCGCTGGCCTCAGACATGGCACGTCTGGCCCTCCCTGTCTTCCTCATCCTCGGCTTCTCCTTGCTCCAGATCTGCTACAGCCATCCATCTCGCACCAAGAAGCCTGTTTCACCTCATCAGTCTGGAGGTAACTGCATACATCATATACTGTTCATAAATAATGTGTACTGTAGGGTTATCTGACCTGTTTTTTTTTTGTTTTTGTTTGTTTGTTTGTTTGCTTGTTTGTTTGCTGACTCCTCATTGTGCAGCTGCAGAGGAAGATGATGTGAAGTCCCAGCTCAAGAGGTTGTGGCAGGAGGTGAATTCACTGAAACAGATGCAGGCATTGCAGACAGGTATTAATGAGAGTTTTTCTGCACTCTTAAGTAATACAAACTTTACTTAACTGAGACAAGCAAGAGTGTGAACATTGCTGAGAGAGTGTTATTATTTGTAACTTGATAGCCAGATTTTAAATTTATGATGCCAACTCATCAGTAGAGGGCAGCAACGCTCACAGGAGCCATTAAATGTAAAGTGAAGGCCTCACTTGCACACTGCATGATTGTAACATTGCAATAGTCTTGAACTCTTTCAATCCCATAGTGTTACTTAACAATGCAATTAACTCATAAAGTAAGTGGTTTGTGTTTTTAGTGTGTCTCCGGGGCATCAAAGCTCACAGGAAGTGTTATCTTACCCATGAGGAACCCAAACATTACCATGAAGCGAATGAAGACTGCATTGCAAAAGGAGGAACTCTTGCAACACCACGGGACATGATGGAAAACAATGAAGTGAGAGACTATGCAATGAGGAGTGCTCCGAGGTCCAAGGACTTCTGGATCGGTGTGGCAGACATAGTGAAAGAAGGCCAGTATGTTGATGTCAATAGCCAGCCAGTCAGCTACTTTAACTGGGATCGCTCCAAGAAGCAGCCCACAGGAACGCAGAGGGAGAGCTGTGTTGCTCTTTCAGTGGCTGCACGAGGAAAGTGGTATGATGAGGTGTGTCGCGAGCTGAAAAACTACATCTGTGAATATGTCATTCCCTGAAGCCTTAAGGAGAAAAAGAAACAAAAATGGTGGCTGACAATCTGATGATCATTTATGAGGGTTTATTAGATTAAAACTGTGCAAAAAAGTGCTGTCTATGACAGGAACATGACTTGTTTTTTATTCGAATGTATCTCTGTGATTATTAATCATAAAAGTTTCAAAACAGCCTTAATATACAAAATATTAACTATAATCAGGTGGTATTATATGAGCTCTCTGTGATAAAAGCAATCTGGCAACTTTATGTTCACATTAAGCAATTTTCAAAGACTCAGGCAACAGCACAAGAAATGAGAATTTATGAGTGAAATTTTATAGAAATAAACAAAAATGTAAACTTCTCTTGTGTCTAATTTTCACAATTACCTTTCTGTAGATTAAGACTGCTAATTTCTTCATTGTAGATTTTACATCAACACCATTTCATACATAAATATGAGTGAGTTCGTCAGTTCACACCTCAGCTTCTCGAGGGCATGAAATTACAACAAAACCCACAAAATGATAAAGTTTTATTTTGAGAAGAAATTCAACATGTGCAGGGAACCCTTGTTGCATAACAGCTGACTAAAATAAGTGTCACATACAGTTCTGAATGCTAAGTAAAGTTTAAATTTTACCTGGCTACAATCTAAGAGGCCTGAGCAGCATATTGGGGCTCTAATAAAACTGAGATGTAGGCTCAGTTGTGCTCAGTTTTCTTGGATTTTGTGCAAAAAAATCGAAGGTGTCTAGGAATCATAGCCTGATTGCAATGGAGTATCATCATACAATATAACTGTGAGAGACTTGGTAGTGTCTCTAAAACTTGTTGACAGATTAAATGAAGGCACGCGGGTGTTATGTGTCAGTTATATTCATCACTATAATGGTATTTCTTTTTAATAACGTGTAGGATAAACACTGATTACAGATCACATGATCCATAGTGTTCTTCTTATAATCCTGGCTCAGTGGATGTTTATTTTTTAATTTTTTTTTTTTTTTTTTTTCAGAAATT
>VUQI01030924.1:45593-88445 GCA_015106735.1 Paratilapia polleni
TTTATTTACAAATTAATTTAAATTAAATTAAATTTTTTTTTTTTTTTTTTTTTTTTTTTTTGGTTTTGGTCAACTGAACGCTTTTGTAGAAATGCGAGTTGAAGGGTGTGCACTTAATAGGATTCCCCTGTCAGTACACTACATGGTGACCCAGGAGTTGGGGGAAAATAAATGTTGAAATCCTTTGAAAAGTGGCATGTTACTAATGGCGTTTGTAGCACAGCTCAGTTTTATGCAAATGTTTAAAGTTAGTTGATCATGCTTATGTCATTTCCCTTTTTTTAAAATTTGCAGATCCAAAATGCAGCTGAGGAGCCTAGAGCGCTGTGTATAATTCAGGACATCACCAGTGCGAAGACGGTCAACGAACGGCTGACCCTCAACCTCCCTGCTTCCACCACCCTCTCCAAACTTTATGAAGACGTTGCCCACAAAGCAGGATATATAAATGGCACCTTTGGACTTGCCTGGGGAAATACAGCAGACATGGTTAGTAATTCATCGATCTAGATTTCCCTTTTAAATTTACCTATGTGTTTTTTTTTTTTTGTTTGTTTGTTTTGTTTTTTTTCTCTCACATGAATCTGCACTGCTCTCATGGTATTTGCTGATTTCTGGGTTATAGGGTGAAGTTTTGTGATTGCCTGCCAGTGAAAGGGTTAAATCTTGGTTTAAGTTGCATTACAGTGATACAGTATGCATTTCATGCCAAAGGGTGTTTCTTGGGTTGAGTGTTTGTTGAAATCAGCAGTAGTCCTTTTCAGTTTTGCTTAAAGTGTTTAAACACTTTACTTAACCTAGTTTGACAAGAAAATCTCTGTATTTATATAATATCTTAGGGTTTTTGTTGGAGCAAATATGTTTATCAGGTCAGATATGACTGTAACTGTAACTAAACTTTCCAATATTTTTTTTATATTGTGTATGCAAACATTAGCCGACTGTCCAGCTTGGCTTTCCAGGGCTGTTTAGAGTGCTTTAGTGCTTTATTTTAGATATTGGCCATTTTCACACCTGTAATTGTTTGTAAACTTGTAGTTTTTTCCTTTGGTTTGGTTTATTTTCATACAGAGAAAACTGTGAACCAAAAACCAGATGGGAACGTTTAGTCCGCTTATTGTCCAGATGTGTCTGGGTTGGGAGCAACAGAAGTAAATACAGGAAGAAGAAGCTGTGATCTGGACTAGTGGATAACGTGGAGATTTTATTCCTAACATTTGTGTTTATCTGGGCAATATTTGAGGCAAAACTGTATGTAGCAGGCAACCTGCTACAGTTTGTGTACTCTGCACCTCTATGGTACTCTGCCGCATCCCGGAACCGGACTGAGACCACCTCCTTCAAAGGGTCTCTTTTGGTCTGATTACCATGTTCACATCTCCACAACTAACTGAACTAACCATGGGGGAAAACGAACCTGAGTTCAGTTTAAATAGACTCAACAGGGCAGGTGTGAAAACACCCTCAGTCTCACTGCTCTCATTAAATGCTACTGCTGTACCCGAATCAGGATTTTCAGTCAGTGAAATAAAAACTGTTGGTCTGGGTGTTGTAGCTACTGGCAATTGTTTGCTTATGTGTGGAAAAACAATTTTACATCATGGTGTGTCACTACAGTTTGTGTATTTATTTATTTGTTTGTTTGTTTGTTTATTTACCCACATACCCCAGTTGGGAGAAAAAAAATATTTGGTGCAGCTTTAAGGTAATTTGGGTGTAGCTGAGTTTGAGTATTTCTGGTGGTCCAGTATGATTCGTAATAACGGCTCCCAGCCTGTGTTTATGTTCACTCATGCTTCACCTGAGACATAGTGTAGCCCCTTTACTTTCTAGAAGTACAGTACCACTGTATCAGCTTTTGTACACTGTCAGTGTGCAAAAAATGAATTTTACAGCTGCCACGAAAAAGTAAAAATGGTGTTGCTAAAGGAGAGAACTCTTATAGTCAGCTCACTTTCTGAATATGCTTAATCAGTGTTGAGTTTGTTCTGTTGTATCTGTGTGTACACATTATTCCCTTTTCTTAAATGCTAATCCTGTTGCTGACCCAGGCCAAAGCCCAGGTGCTGCCTGTTGTTATCTCACTGAGTAGGTCAGTGGATTAAGCTACTGCATGTTCCCACTGCAGCACTTTGCTTGCTCATCCTCAGCTTGTCCCAGGGAAAGATAGGTAGCGTCATTCACATGTTGGCTTCAGACTGCGTTCCTCGTACGCAACAATACAGGGAATTAGCTCAAAATGAATTCAGTAGGAGTCTAAGTCTTCTGGTGAGTTCATCCAGTTTATAGTTTGTAAACTGCTAGCTGGCGGCCATCTGCTTCGACCAACCGTTTGAAGCAGATGGCCGCCCGCCCTGAGCTTGGTTCTGCCGGAGGTTTCTTCCTGTTAAAAGGAAGTTTTTCCTCCCCACTGTATACTCAAAGAGAATTGTTGGGTTTTGCAAGGTCTTTTTTATGTCTAGTGCACTGAGCTGACTTAAGTTGACATTATATTCAAATAAATAGCAACTGAATTTAAAAAAAATGCATTTGTTTGCTGCTGTCCAGGCACTGTTGATTGACCTCTATAAAACTTGTCTGTTCATGTTATGTTTGTTTGCTTTCCCTAGGCACCACTGGACCATAGCAGTGAGATGTCCCTCTCAGAATCTGGGTTTGAACCTGGCGGTAAGAGGAACTTCCTCCAGCTTACAGACAAAGATGGAGAGCAGCCACAGATTGCATCAGTGAGTGGTTTAAAAAACAAATAACAAAATGATCCCTAATTTCTTGAATAATCAAAAAAAAAAAAACATACATTTTTTGTTGTAAAGTTTACAAAAGTGGCAAACGTTCTGTGTGGAAGCTAAAGATATGTTATTACAAGGCATTGTGTTTATAGGATGAGTCAGGAACAGCAGATAGCAGTGGACTAGATGACAGTTCCCAGGAGCGATTTATTGGACCCCTGCTGAGAGATGGCACTCCTGGCTGCAGTGGTGACTACAGCAGTCCATCTTACTCCTACTCGTCCATTCTTAACAAATCTGAGACAGGTGAGGTTTGGTTACCTGTTGAATATGTGACACCTTTCCTTTTACACGTCCCCAACTGATCGCTTACTTCTCGTCTCTTGCTGCCATTACAGGTTATGTGGGTTTGGTCAACCAAGCAATGACCTGCTATTTGAACAGTCTTCTGCAAACACTGTTCATGACCCCAGAGTTTAGAAATGCACTCTACAAGTAAGGAACTGTGATTATAGATGTCTTTGTGAAGATTTACCTGTGAAATATAATATATTTAGAATTCTCTTATAACTTCTGTCCAACTTCAGCTGGGAGTTTGAGGACTCAGAGGAGGATCCTGTCACCAGTATACCCTACCAGCTGCAAAGGCTGTTTGTTCTGTTGCAGACTAGTAAGAAACGGGCAATTGAGACCACTGATGTGACGCGAAGTTTTGGCTGGGATAGCAGTGAGGGTGAGCTTATGTGCTTGCCTGTGAGTAGGCTCACATGGCTGGTCTGCATGTTCACGAAAGACAAGACCATGTGCCTCTGTGTCTGTACCCTTAATTACACTTTTTTTTGTGCTTTTGGTTTTAGCTTGGCAACAACATGATGTCCAGGAGCTGTGCAGGGTCATGTTCGATGCCCTGGAGCAGAAGTGGAAGCAGACAGAGCAGGTAGGAGAGAACAAGTAGTTTTCTCAGACTACTAACAACAAAAAAAAATCTGCAGCCACACTCAGGCTCCCCCCGAGAATGGAAACAAAAGACCTACTGTGGAAAAAGTGAAATGTGCCAGTAAGCCCCGGGGTTAGCTGTTTCTTATCTCAAGAGTGGGTTATAAACTGCAAACACTTAGTCCAGTGTACGAATGTACAGCCATGTGGTCTGTACACGTAAGCATATGTGCATGTGAACCCCATTTAAAAATAACCTCCTACGACAAGGGATTTTTACTTTTAGTTTTCAGCTACAAACACTAAACTGGTAATAAGATAAGTATTAAACTGTGAAATAACCTCACTCTTTCTTTCAAACTCCAGATGACGTGGAGATTTCTTCAAGTGCCAGTCTGCAGTTTTCATAGGTTTCAGGCTCTATTGCATTTTATTGGTTCAGAGCTGTGAAAACTGTTTCCCCAGTCTCCATGTGCCATGTGAACCTTAAGTGGTGATTGCATTAAATTCTCTCATGGCATCCTAGCAAAGTTATTATAGTTAACTAAAACTAAACTAACAACCACAGCTAGGAGTGAAAACACATTTTAATAAACTGAAATAAATATTGGACTTTAGAAACAAACAAAAATATAATGATATTTTGTACTTACAAAACTAATGAAAGTGAAATAAAAATATACAGAAAATGGTTTAGTCTTTTTGGGCAGCTGGAAAAAGGGTGGAGTATCCAAGGTGGGTCAGGGAGAAGTGGAGGAATATCTTGGGGGTCTTGGTCACAAGTGAGGGGAGAGTGGAATTGGAGATTGGCAGACAGATTGGTGCGGTGTCTGATGCGGAGGCTGCACCAATCTGTTGTGGTGAAGAATGAGCTGAGCTTGAAAGCGAAGCTGTTGATTTACCAGTCGATCTACGCTCCTACCCTCACCTACAGGGTGAGGAACTTCATTTGAGAGGGACTCACAGTAGAGTCGCTGCTCCTCCACATCAAAAGGAGCCATTTGACTAGGATGCCCCCTGGGTACCTCCTAGGCGAGGTGTTTCGGGCAAGTTCTGTACTTCTTGAATCGTACATTCTGACAAATACCACCCATATGATAATAAAAACTGAAACTAATAAACACTAAACTAACATTTAACAGTTTTAGACAATAAAAACTAAACAGAAATGAGCAAATTCCCTCAGGAAACTGAGACTAAACTGATCTGAAAAGAAACATTCAAAACTAAATCAAAATAAAAATGAATGAAAAAACTATAGTAACTCTGCATCTTAGTGCAACATGTTGTGACACGTGTGTGTGCTTTCTGCTTATTTATTAATCTCAGTATGTCAGTAGAAAAGGTTTATATTAAATGTACAATGCAAAAGTGTTTTTACTGTTTCTAAATGGACAGATTCAATAATGGAACAAAACTTCTGCTGCCATGAATAGAATTGATACCTGATGGATTGTATAAATAATGATGTACTCTTTTTGTTGTTCCATAATGAAGTTGTTTTTTAAATCTAATTAAATCAACAATAGACAACTCCTGGAGCTATGAGTGAATATGCTCATCTTGGGTTCACTCTTGTTTTACTTTGGGGTTCTGTCAGTTGCCGTTTTTGCCTGTTTTGCTTTCTCTGACAGCATGACTGAAGCTTATGCTGTGCAGCGTTTCCACAGTTACTCCGGTTTTTCCAGTGTCTGCCATTTCAGCTATCTGGGGAAAGCTACCAGTAGCTACTAGCGAAAGGAAAAATGCTGTCGTCGTCCTGTTGTGGTTGTAGAATTGAGTCTTTATTTTCCTGAGAGATTTCATACAGTTGCAGAGAGAATTGCATGGTAAAAACAAGGTTTATAGGGAACCAATCTAAACACTTCTCTGTAGTCACTACAGAGAAGTTTTGCCGTCAGTACTTGCTTCCTTAGAAGTTGAGAGGAGTTGTCTCACAGCAATAATTGCACATTTGTGCTTTCTTTAGTAAGAGAATGTAGCAGGGAGAGACCATTTTGTATCCTGAGCTGATTTTTGTTTGAAGTGAAATGTGGCAGAAAAAACCTGACCGTTATGCCTCCCTATCTTCAGGCTGACCTGATCAACCAGTTGTACCAGGGGAAGCTGAAGGATTATGTCCGTTGTCTGGAGTGTGGCTATGAGAGCTGGAGGATTGACACTTACCTGGACATCCCTCTTGTGATCAGACCCTTCGGAGCCAGCCAAGCCTATGGCAGTGTGGTGTGTTTCTCTCCCCATGCTTTATTCCTTAAACATTTATCACACTTGCAGCAACACTTAACATGTATTCACTCTCTGCAATTCAAAGCTACTTAAAGGCTGCTTTAAATTCAGTCCTTGCAGCTCATTTTGGTCCAGTGTAAAACCATTTGATATTAAATGTTAATCTAAACTGATTTGAAAGTATGATTCTGCTGCCACAGGAGGAAGCTCTACAGGCATTCATCCAGCCAGAAACTCTCGACGGGCCCAACCAGTATTTCTGCGAACGCTGTAAAAAGAAATGTGATGCCCGTAAGGTGAGCACACTGAAAATGTGACATGGAAGTCATGTTCAGAGACTACAGTGTTCTGCTATTGTCCCGTCTCATTCTCTGATATCTACACAGGGTCTGAGATTTCTGCACTTTCCTTACCTGCTGACATTACAGTTGAAAAGGTTTGATTTCGACTACACCACTATGCATCGCATCAAACTTAATGACCGCATGACCTTCCCTGAGGAACTTGACATGAGTCCGTTCATTGACGTGGAAGATGAGGTGAGAGCACCAATGACCGTACCTGCTTATGTCACTTTCTGCTGATTTGGATTCGATTAGTAGGGCTTCAGAGTAGTGAACTTTGGGATACTTAACCCAGATTTTTCATGTATCTCCTATTAGGCATTAAATGTGAGGGAGGAACAAATTATTGAGACTATATGTATTTTTTGTCACTTAACATTTTAATGAGATTCTCAGATTTGTTTTTTTTAAACATCTATTTTCAGATTTTAACATCTTCCTCATAAAATGAAATCGGATCCCCAGGTCAAGTAGATAAATGCAAGTGCTACAAAAAGCTTTTTTTTTGTCTCAATTTCAAACCCTTCTTTAGTGAGGAATACTCTCACTCAGTCTTTTCTGATAGGCAGCAAATTGGACCTCCACCATGTTCTGGGAGAACAGATTCTTTCTTTTAGAGCTGCTTCAGCTCAGATATATCTTAAAGCTGTCTGACTATTCCACTGAGTCTCTAAAGGGTTATGGTCTGTTCAGTGTTGCTGCATCAAACATCTTTTACTAGCCACACTGATATTATCCTGTAAGATGCCTTTATAAATTTGGGAATTAATTTTCTCCTTTATGACTACTAACAGAGGGAGCAAAGCAGCACCAATGATGCTTCCTCTGCCATACTTTGGGATTATGTTTTTATGTTAGTATGCAGTGCCTTTATTGTAGGGCTGCATGATTTTTCCCAAAAAGATCAACCTTAGTTTCATCAGTCCACAGAACATTTTTTCCAGAAGTGTTGTAGAGGGTCAAGGTGCCTTTTGTGTAATCTTGTTCAGAAGGTTGATCTGTAGTGTCCTCCCATGAACATTACGCTCCATGCAAACATACACCGTGATTTGTGTAGACTAACACAGATGTTAACCAGCTCCAGTGGTCCCTTAAATTCTTAAACTGTTACTCTGGTTTTATTCATACCTAAATGATCTTTTGGAGTCATTTTAGCTGTGCTGTCTCTTGCTTTTTTTAAACTCTCTCTGGTGCTACTTTTGAAATTGCCTCCTCTCTAGAAGTCCCCTCAGACAGAGAGCTGCACTGACAGTGGAGCAGAGAATGAAGGCAGTTGCCACAGCGACCAGATGAGCAACGATTTTTCCACCGACGATTGTGTGGACGAGGGCATCTGCTTGGACAGCACCAGCAGCACAGAGAGGGTGTTGAAGCCAAAGGTAAAGATCCTCACTAAATGGATTTGGTGTCCTTGGGTTGTATGTGAGAATGTGTCTGACCAATACAGGTGACACATGAAAGGAAATACCTGAATTAAAGAGTGGGGAAACATACCTAACGAGGAAAGAATGAATGTTTGAGTATGAAAGTGGTGTGACTCTCAACACAGCTGAACAGATGTTGAATCACAGAGCTAAACAAATTTGTCTTCATCAAAACTCCTAATGAAACTTTAAAGAAGTTTTTTTGTAGTGTTTGAGAAAGCAGTGAAGGTCTCGCACTCTATACTGTACAATGTACAATGTGGGTCTCCCATCTGTACTTGATTTGCCAAGACTGTAGTGATAAGGGAGATTGTTATTCTGCAACTGTCATCTAAAAAAAATTTATACTTATGTTTTTGTTACATGATATATTTGTCTTTCATTTATAGTGTCCTGAAAATTTGAAAATGATGTTGAAGTGTTTTTTTGCTTTAAACTGACAAGATATGGACACATTTGATGTGTGTGTATCTCTGAAAATATAGCATGTCAACAGTGAAATCTACAGCATGGTTGTTGGTTTTATCTGAACAACGTTCCCCTATTTCTTCTCAGAGTTTGCTGACTTTTGAGCTGTTTTCTGTCATGGTCCATTCTGGGAGCGCTGCGGGTGGGCACTACTATGCCTGCATAAAGTCCTTCAGTGATGGCCAGTGGTACAGTTTCAATGATCAGCACGTTAGCAAGGTCAGCCCCTGCACTTAAGTGACCTGTTTTGCCCTCTTACAGAAAGTAAATGTCAGGCACTGCTAGTCTTTATATACCCTTTCTATGTACTAGACCAAAAATGCATCCATGCCACGATTGTTTAACATGCTGCTCACCATCATCATGGTAAGAGATGTAGAATCATTGCTGTTTGTTTCTTTGCCTTTTCCTTGGACAGATCACCCAAGATGATATCAGGAAGACATATGGGGGATCCTCAGGGAGCAGAGGCTATTACTCCAGTGCCTTTGCAAGGTCAGTTGTGTCCTGCCTCTATCTCCAGTGCTCAGTTGCTTTAGATCTCTGTCATAGGCCTAGAGACTGGTCGGCGACCCCCTGGCAACATCTAGTTGCTAGGGGAAAATATGTATTCCCTGATTGGTTGCTGCAGGTTACTGGTTGTTGCTAGGTGAAATCTAGGAGTCAAAGAGGGTGCTGCACCAAAAACCTCCTTGTGATTGTTTTGGTCGCTAGCAGATTGCCACGATTGCCCATAGTTTGCATGTAAGACGCAGACTCGTCTGCAAACATTCGCCAACTACTCGCTCAGTGGTAGTGAAAAGATTACCCCAAACCAGAAACGGAGAACGTTCACCTTCAAAGTAAAAGTTGTGCCTTATTGCTGCAACCCACACGTTTCACTTTGAAGGCAAATGGTCCCTGTTTCCAGTTTGTGTTGCACTTCACAATTTCACTACTGCTTGGCGAGTGGTTGGAGACAAGTTGCTGTCTTCCATGCAAACTACGAACGACTGCGGCAATCTACTAGCGACCACAGCAATCGGAAGGAGGTTTTCATTGCAGCACTGTATACCACTGTGCTACCTCGTGATTGGCAGCAACTTCCAGCAGCTACTCACCAGCCAGTCAGGGAATGCACATTTTAGTGACTGGTGATTGCCAGGGAGTCGCTGACCGGTCTCTCGGCCTGTGTAACCGAGGCTATGTCAGATACTTAAAATACACTGGCTTGGGTAAAGGAATAGTATTTAACCTGTTATTCACATGTGTTTTGAAACATGAAACCTATTTTTGTCCCTTTGTGTTCTTATTGAAACAATAGTTTTCTCCATTCTTTTCCCTTCACTCATTAATGAGATTTGTTTTTCCTCCCAACAGCTCTACAAATGCATATATGCTGATTTATAGACTGAAAGATCCTTCAAGGAATGCAAGTAAGAAATTAAATCTTCCAGGGGAAATGTAAAAATTACAGAGCAGGAGTGATGGTTTTTCCATGTAAAAATTGTAATACTCCCACAAAATCATAGGTATTCATTTCTTCATTGTAATGTGTTGAATGTATCTGGCCTTTTGTTAACTTGAGTTTTGTGAGGAAAGATTGTGCATTTAAATAAATGCAAGTTCTGTTGTTGTTTTTTTTTTTCTCTGATACCTACTACACATAAAAAGAGATCATTTACCAAGTTTCCACCACACTCTGTATGCCATCCATCTGAACTAGGCTTTTGCCTGTATGGTAGGAGTGTTTGGAGGTTTTTTATTTTTTTTATTTTTTATTTTAAAGAATTGTGTTACATCAGTCTCAGATGAAACAGACCTTGTTTTTAATGTCTAGTGAGACCTCATTCAGTGCCATTATATTGTGGTCATAATTTTCTCAGTCTTCATACTCTGTTACAATAGATTTAACTTTCTGTAGTTTTCCCCACACCATTGGATTTAATGTGTGCTCTCTGTATTGTCTGCAGAGTTTTTAGCTGTGGAAGACTTTCCAGAGCACATAAAGCGTTTGGTTCAGAAGGAGAAGGAGTCGGAAGAGCAAGAAAAGAGACAGAGGGAGATTGAACGCAACACTTGCAAGGTGCTTGGTCCTTTGGCTAATTTATCTAATTTATAAGGATCATTTAATACCTTGTCTCTTTTTTTTGTTTGTTTGTTTTTTTTTTGGGGGGGGGAGTAATCTTATGCTCTTTATCCTTAGATCAAGCTTTTCTGCATGCATCCTGTGAAGATGATGATGGAGAGCAAGTTGGAAGTGCACAAAGACAAAACTCTCAGAGAAGCAACAGAAATGGCCTACAAGGTTTGTTGGGATGTACTTTGTAATTTTTCAAAATCGTACTCGGCGCAAAATAATTTGGCTTCAGATGCTGGAGTGTTCTTGAAGGAGGCTTGTGGTGCATTTTGATTTTCTTTTTTCCATTAATCATACCACACAACAGTGTTTTGACTACAGCACAAAGCAAAAACTTTCTTTGGAGTTGATATTGTGGAACTTGCTACTAACTTCTCTAATGACCATTTGTGTGTTTTCGATGTTAGCTGATGGAGCTTGAGGGAGTCGTCCCTCTGGACTGCTGTCGCTTGGTAAAATATGACGAATTCCACGAGTACCTCGAACGCTCTTACGAAGGCGAGGAGGACACACCAATGGGCCTCCTACTGGGAGGAGTCAAGTCTTCATACATGTTTGACTTGCTGCTAGAGACCCGGAGGCCAGATCAAGTGTTCCAGCCTTACAAACCTGGAGGTTTGTAATCTATGACCACTGGTTGTACATAGTGCTTTCCTAAGTATGATAAAAGCCTGTGCAGCAGAATCTGAACAGACCACTTCTGATGGTTAGAAGTAAATAAGCTGTGCACCAGTGATGGATGTGTGTATGTCTGTGTGGGTGTGTTATGATTCTGTTTTTATTTACAGAGGTGATGGTGAAGGTTCATGTTGTTGATCTGAAGAGTGAGACCATCGCCCCTCCAGTCAGTGTTCGGGCATACTTGAACCAGACGATAACTGAATTCAAACAGCTTATTGCACAGGTTTATTATCTTCTTCACCGTATTTTGTTTTAAGCATTGACCCAGAAAAATGGCTAAATTATAGATATGTTGTATATTAACATAAGCTCGTGATTGTAAACCATATGTGTGTGTTTCTTCCCAGGCTACAGGGCTTTCTGCAGAGACCATGCGTGTGGTCCTGGAGCGCTGCTATAATGACCTCCGGCTCCTCTATGTTCCAAACAAGACACTGAAAGCTGAGGGATTCTTCAGGAGCAACAAGGTCTCTATTTTCGTCCAGCTCTCACTGTTGTTCTTCTGTGTGTTTCATTGGTAAAATTTCTCAAAGTCTCATCTTTCATCTTGTATATAATTATTACATTAAGTTTGGTACTTGCACATTGTTTTTCACCAGGTTTTTGTAGAGAGCTCTGAGCTGACAGATCATCAGGTTCCTTTCACTGAGTCACTCTTGTGGAAACAGCTGGATCGTCATGGGAATACGATCCGACTGTTAGTCTTGCTGCCAGAGCAGTCTCCTGGTACCTTGGCCAACAGAACTCTTTGCCAAAAAGTAGGAAGTGACTCTGATGTGCCCTTTGAGGGGTCAAAGGGTAACAGGAAATCTGTAGAGGCTATCCTCGAGGAGAGCACAGAAAAGTTAAAGAATCTGTCTCTGCAACAGCAGCAGGGCTCCAGCACGAGTGACAGCCAGAAAAGCTCGGATGCCAGCGACTTTGAACATATCGAGTCCCCAACCCAAGAGGCAGACTCAAACTCTTCTCTCTGTGTGGCTGCAGACAACAGAGAGTTGGAGAACCGGATCAGGGCCACACCTGGAGGCAGTGGCAGTGCCTCCTCTGACCCTGAGAACCACTTTGCCTGTGAGGAGCGGTCGGACTCAGAAGTGAACAATGACCGCAGCACCAGCTCAGTGGACAGTGACATCCTGAGCTCCAGCCACAGTAGTGACACGCTGTGTAATGCAGACAGCGGCCCAATCCAGCTGGCCAACGGCCTGGACTCACACAGCATCACAAGTAGCCGACGCTCCAAAGCCCACGAGGGCAAAAAAGAGACCTGGGACACTGCAGAAGAGGACTCTGGAACAGACAGCGAATACGACGACAATGGAAAGAGCAAGGCAGAGGCTCAGTACCTGTACTTCAGAGCAGAGCCTTGTTCTCAGGACGATGCCTCGTGGGATGCACAAAAATGTACAAACCTTTATTATGCATTTAAAAGCAGTTATCATCCTTAGCTAGTATAGTTTTGTTTTAATTACATTTTGAAATCTAGCCCAGGCATGTAGATTGACACTGTTTTCTTACATTTCTTCTAATCAAATTAGACTACTGTTGATAAAATTGTTAGAGGGAAAAAAAGGGGGAGGGTGACAAACGCATGCTTCAGCTGTTTTTCTTCCTTGAGGAATAATTTTAACAAAACATTGATTTTTCTTGTGATATACATCAGGTCTGGTCATTCATGTGGACAAGAGAATAACATTAGCAGCGTTTAAGCAGAACTTGGAGCCCTACGTAGGAGTTGCCTCGACCCAGTTCAAGGTGTTTAGGGTGTACGCCAACAACCAGGAGTTTGAGAGTGTACGGCTCAATGAGACACTCTCATCATTCTCTGACGATAACAAGGTCAGGGTAAACTTATGAAATTGACTATAGTGGTTTGTGTGAGAGTAAGAAAATGCCTCAACAAAGGTTTTATTACTTTCCATAGATAACCATTCGACTAGGAAGAGCCCTTAAAAAGGGTGAATACAGAGTGAAAGTGTATCAACTACTAGTCAATGAACCAGAGGTAAGAAGTGAATGACTTTTCTTATACTCTGTTGCACAGCATTATGTTATGAAATGTAGTAATCCAGTTATGTGGTGTTGTTTTTCTCAGCCCTGCAAGTTCCTAGTGGACACAGTGTTTGCCAAGGGCATGACTGTCAGACAGTCTAAAGAGGAGCTGCTTCCTCAGTTGAAAGAGCAGTGTAAGCTTGACCTCAGCATCGACAGGTAAGATTAGTCATTGCCCAAAGTTCAGTGGCCTAATGATGCAATTTCTCGAGGTAAAATGAAGATTTGTGCAAAAGTGTTTATATATGTATTTATCTCTGTGTGGTTAGGGTTCGTCTCAGGAAAAAGACGTGGAAGAATCCAGGCACAGTGTTTTTGGATTACCACGTCTATGAGGAAGACATCAGCATTTCTTCCAACTGGGAGGTTTTCCTGGAAGTCCTTGATGGTAAATTCATGCTTTTCACTTTCTTTCAAACGTTACTTTGCTATAAATTTATCTTTTGGTACCTTAAGATTTACAAATTAACACCACAGTTGTATTGCAATAATTCATCTATCTTAATTTTGTTCCATACTCATAAGAGAAACTTTAAAAAAAAATTTTTTTTTTTACATTAAAATAAGCTATTTCCTTTAACGTAAAACAAACAAAAGTTAAATTATCTATTTGGAGACTCAAAACAATATCACATTGATGAAATATCATCATGCCGTGAAAGTAAACATGTAGACAGCTAAATGGAGGATGAGTACTTTGCTGAAGTTTAATTTAAAGTGCAGTTGATTGATTTGTGGCCTCTTTTCCGTTCTCAGAACCAGAGAAGATGAAGTCCATGTCACAGCTGGCTGTTCTGACTCGGAGATGGAGCCCGTCTACGATGAAGCTGGGGCCTTTCCAGGAAGTGATTCTGGAGAGCAGTAGTGTAGAGGAACTCAAGGAGAAGGTTTGTCTGCTGCCTGATAAATGTGTTTTTTACTCATAGCTTGTGTTCATTGTTTTGGCATTGAGATCATCAAGTACACTCAACACTTTAAGAATTATTACTACATTTTATTCAGCAGCTGAAGGACATGATCCTATTCCTGTGACTAATGGTTTTATTCTGTTGGCAGCTTAGTGAAATCAGTGGTATTCCTCTTGAAAACCTGGAGTTTGCAAAGGTAAGTGGATTTTATTACCTCAAACAGAACCTAATTTTTCTTATGTTACTTTACTGATGACCCTCCTGTCTGGTCTCTGCAGGGTAGGGGAACATTTCCTTGTGATATTTCTGTGTTGGAGATCCATCAGGATCTGGACTGGAACCCCAAGGTGTCAACCCTTAATGTGTGGCCTCTTTACATCTGTGATGATGGAGCTGTGGTCTTCTACAGGTAAAAGAAAAGTTAAAATAAGTCCACATTCAAGTACAGTGTTTCTGTCTTTGGTATTTTGCTGTTTAGATGGACAAACAGGACTGTAGTCAAGGAAGTCTCGGCTACAATTTGTCATGAGTTCTGTCAGACTATTAATTAACTTCTTGACAAGGTGATAAGGTGTTCAAATATTGAAGCATAAAGTAATTACAAACAAACAAAATATACACATGTCAAAGCAGAAATGTGAATTCCCAGTAAAAAGTTTCAAAAACTGCATGATTGCCTCATTGGCAGCACCACTTCTTTCTAGCTTTTGTCTTTTCATGTTTATACATTTAATACCATAAATAAGGCAGAAAATGTGTTCAATAGTGTGTTTTGGACAAAAGGATACACTACCTGTGTTTTTATTAATACAGTTCATAGTTTCAGTTTAGGACTGAAACCTAAATACACTCCCCGGGCACTTCATTAAGTACACCTGTTCAACTGCTTGTTAACACAAATATCTAATCAGCCAGTCACATGGCAGCAACTCAGTGCATTTAGGCAGGTAGACATGGTTAAGACGACCTGCTGAAGTTCAAACTGAGCATCTGAATGGGGAAGAAAGGTGATTTAAGTGACTTTGAACGTGGCATGGTTGTTGGTGCCAGATGGGCTGGTCTGAGTATTTCAGAAACTGCAGATCTGCTGGGATTTTCCCACACAACCATCTCTAGGGTTTACAGAGAATGGTGTGAAAAAGAGAAAAATATCCAGTGAGCGGCAGTTCTCTGAGTGAAAATGCCTTGTTGATGCCAGAGGTCAGATGAGAATGGCCAGACTGCTTGGAGCTGATAGGAAGGCAACAGCAACTCAAACACAACCACTCATTACAACCAAGGTATGCAGAGGAGCATCTCTGAACACACAAAACATTGAACCTCAAAGCAGACGGGCTACAGCAGCAGAAGATCGCACTGGGTGTCACTCCTGTCAGTTTAGAACAGGAAACTGAGGCTACAATTTGCACGGACTCACCAAAATTGGACAAAAGACTGGAAAAACTTTGCCTGGTCTGATGAGTCTCAATTTCTGCTGCAACATTAGGATGGTGTAGGGTTAGAATTTGGCAACAACATAAAAGCATGAATTCATCCTGCCTTGTATCAGTGGTTCAGGCTGCTGGTGGTGTAATGGTATGGGGGATATTTTCTTGGCACACTTAGGGCCACTTGGTACCCCGTGAGCCCTGTTTAAATGCCACAGCCTACATGAGTATTGTTGCTGTCCATCCCTTTATGACCACAGTGTACCCATCTTCTGATGGTTGCTTCCAGCAGAGTAATGTGCCATGTCACAAAGCTCAAATCATCTCAAAATGACATGAATTCACTGTACTCAAATGGCTTCCACAATCACCAGATCTCAATCCAACAGATCGTATTTGGATGTGGTGGAATGGAAAATTCACATCGTGGATGTGCAGCTGACAAATCTGCAGCAACTGTGTGTGAATCCTTGTTGAATTTGTGCCATTAAGAATTAAGGCAGCTCTGAAGGCAAAAGGGGGTCCAACCCGGTACTAGCAAGGTGTACCTAATAAAGTGGCTGGTGAATGTATATTAAAGGGTTATAATACTCCTAAATAATCCCTTAGTTTTGAATTTAGTTCTCTACAAGACAACAGTTCTTTTTCTTCTACAAGCAATGCACACATGGGTACAGGTAGTGGTATCTACACATAGTAATAGAATTATTTAAATCATAAAAATGCAATTAATAAATGAGACAAAGAGGTGACCAGTCTGATTCCTATCACAGACTCAGAAATGACTGAAAAGGTAGATGGCTGCTGTGGTATGAACAGACATTAACACAGAAGGCTTATTTGTGAGGTTTTTTTTTTTTTTTTTAAATTCATTCATTATTCCCCCAAAAAATTTTAATAGATGGGATGAAGTTCACAGACTCTACATCCTCTTAATGTACTAGGTTTTAAATATTTGTGACCTTAGAGCAACATTTTTGTGTTCTTTTGCCTGTGCAGGGACAGCACAGAAGAACCTCTGGAGCTGTCAGACGATGAGCGTAATGAGCTAATGAAGAAGGAAAGCAGCCGTCTGCTCAAAACCGGACATCGTGTCAGTTACTCCCCGCGCAAAGAGAAGGCCCTCAAGATCTACCTGGATGGTGGCCCTGCCAAGGACCCGGGGCAGGACTGAGGCGTAGGGAAACACTCTGGGTTATTTGGTATGTCTGGGTGCTGCAACAGAGCAACCAGGCTGTGGGACTCTGAATGTTGGGCCCGGCAGTGACTTGAAATCCAGCAGCGCTGTGAGGCTTAAATGCTCTCACCCTCCACTCTGAGCCTTAGGACTGGCTCAGAAACCCTATTGTGCACTATAGTGTATTGTACTGTAAAGTTTAAAGGGAAGTACAAAAGCTATTTGGATACTGTATAGACAAATCAATTGAAAGTGAAAGCTTCAGGGATGGATGCAGAGAGGTTAGGACTGTGAAACTGGTCTGGGAGGCATCCATCCTGACTTATTCAAGTCTCCAGTCTACTTTTACATCAGGCTCTTTCACTGTCCTTCCTGTCACTGTGTGTTCATCTCCGCGTTTTGGACAATGGTGTTGATTCTGATTCATCTGTGGCCGTCTTGTAAATCCGTGTGCTCACACCTTCTGAGCATCGCTTTGTTAGAGAAATCAGTCTCATCTTAAGTTGAGCACCTTCCTTTAAATACTTTAAAAACAGTACATACAAACAAGAAGCTACTTATCCAGCCTTCCTCAGTCTCACCTCTTCTGCCGAGACAAACCTCACTCGCTCAGTGACTTTGATAAGTTGAGGAATCACTCATTCACAAGATCCGATGAATCAAAAAAAGCAACAATTAAGAATTTGTAAACTAAAAGTTGTTTCTGCTCCTATAATGCCAGAGTAATGTGTTGTTATGGGTTGTCCTTACTGCTGCTCTATGTGCTTTATAGGAGCTCTGCCTCTGTTACATCACTTCCACTAGATGTAGTGATACATAGGCTATTGGTCCTTTTTAATACCAAGTATAATAAAACAAAACCAAGTAGACTATGTTAAGAATCTCCTTGTTTTGTTGTTTGTTGTAAATTATTATTATTTTGCTCCAAACCTAATCATTCAAAGAGGTCTTGTGAGGCACCAGGCACTCATCTGTTGTCTGCATTAACCTTTAATTTAGAAAGTGGATATCTGTCTGTTTCTTGCACCATGTGAAACTTGGAGTACATGTCTTGTGTCATCCACGTGTGTGTGTGTGTGAGAGCAGGGAGCTCTCTCTGGATTTTAGGCAGTGTGTGTGTGAGGTTGGTTTTGGCGCTTCTACCTGCTGCTGCTTGATAGACTGACACCAGAGGGTGTGGAAAGCCTGCTGGACTCAGTCTACCTGTGCAACTGCTCTAAGGACTAAAGCTCAGGATCCCCCCCCCCCGGGGGGGGACTCTGATGCTGCCACCAGCTATTCACTGTAGAAATGCCAATATCAGAAGAAAAAAAAAAATACTTTTTTTGTTGGTGTTTATTTCTTTGAGATTTCAGATCCTGTGTGGAAATAGCTTAAGATGATTTTAGAAATGAATTAAAATGCTTTTTTTCATAACTGCAGTTTTCTTTTACTGTTAACCAATTCACAGAAACACAATAGGACGGAAATCAACTTTTGGTAAGTTATACAAGCTGCACAGTGCTTTTGGCTGCTTCCTTATTTCCCCATGTGTCACCACAATGGAGGGATCTGCATATTGGATTTGGCTGGGCTGGGCTCATGTCTCCTCCTGGTCTCGAGCTGTATAAGGCGAATGTGTTAACCACTACACCATAGAGTCATACAAGCTGCATGTTGGGTTATAGTTAACATCCAGTTTGCATTAATATTGCATCTTCAAGTCTGTTGAAAGTTTACAGTTACACTTGAGACACACATAACATACAAAAATAACATTTTGGAAATTGATAAAAAAAAAAAAAAAAAATCGTAGTTCTTGGGAAAGAGTGCACATTTGAGGGATGGTGCATGAAGGTTTTCCCTGAAATAAGTCAGAGTAAAAGGTATTTGGGCTGTTAGTGGCAGGAATCCCTCCAGTGATGATTTGCAAGTGTTTATCCATCAAGACAGAAACCTGTATTGGCCTAACAAATCACGAGGAACCAGTCTTTGGTAATTCTGAATTATTTCATTAGATATAAACAATTTTGGAGAATCCTGATTGATTCCAGCAGGTCACCCTTGCTGCATCTATGCTGTCTTACCAAATGGAAGCAAAACTAAATAAAATGGTGACTGTTTTTCAAACAATTCAGCTTCTTTTATGTTGTAGCAATCAATGTATATACTGTTGCTCACTCTCACTGAGTATTTTCAGATTGGGTTTACATTCTGGTCAAACTTGATGATCCTCATATTTGATCAGGGTAATTGCAACCTTCAAATATTTGGATAATTAAAGAGAAAGGAGAAGGGGGAAAAAAAATGCTGCTTGGCCCTTTGAGCCCAGAATTTGGTATTTGGTTTGGTGAATGAACTAAAGATTATTAAGTACAGTTCATTGTGGTTTATCAGTTTATTAATTACATGGGATCTTGCTATAAATCCCATATTAGGAAGCTCTTGATCGTTATCTGTCAGAGTACTTAAATTTGTAGTCTAAGTAATGACATTCAGTATCTCTATAACACTTTAAATAAAATGGACTGCAGGGCAACGTGGCTGACTCCATGAGATCTTATAGATGTTTTCCTAGTTTCTGTGTATTCAGCTCAGATGACCAGAACACACAGCATCACTTCAGTTTAATTTTGCATCTTACAGGTAACATTTACACCAGTGTTTTAATCAAAGAAAGTCTAACTGATTGGTTGCTGTAAGTTCTGGTTGTACATGTTTTTCTGACATAAAAATTAAAGTGAGACATACTAAGGTACATACCTAAAATGAAGAAAATAATACATTTATACAGATATATTTACAAGATTTATACTGACAGAACAAAACACACCATGCCATATTAGACACCGTATTCAGCTGTCATGCATGTCATGCATGTCATTTCTATGCAGTATAAATGTTGAGACCTAGATTTTAACAAACATACATCACATCTGTAGAGAAAAGAAACATCAGGATCTTAGTAGCAGAGTAAATAGTGAGCAGGACAGTTTCCCATAACATTTTCTCAGAAGTGCAGAAGAAAAAATGCTTTAAAAACAACTTTAGAATCGGCTAGAATTAGATTTCGTCTTCAAAGTAGCTTCCTAGATGTTAATTTGAGTAAGTAGTCATTGGCAGCAGCTACTGAAATGTTAGCAGAATTACAAAAAAATCACATTTACTCCTGCTTCAACACTATGATAGCATTATTTCTGTAGAACACACAGTAGTTTTAACTACATGCTTACTATTTTATTGGTCATACAGTACATGAAGCGCAAGTACGTTGCTTTTTCTAGTCCATTTGGTTCTCGCGTTATTGAAGAAACTGATTTGCTGTGATCAGATGATGTGATCACAAATACAGTATAAGCAGTGAAGTGAGCAGCTTCTAGAGGTCTCAGTATCTACAGCTGGTTTTAGTTATCGTTAACCTTAACCTGTATCTAAGGCAAAGAAACTAATGTGTAGTTTCAACACAGGACTGCAAACAGAGTTTTCCTGTTTTTCTTAGTGACAATTTACATATAGAAGGCTGACATATTCAAGGCAAAAGCAATATAAAGTGTCCTATTTAGATGCTGGGCTACCACACCAACCATAACAGCTACAGT
Source organism: Paratilapia polleni (assembly GCA_015106735.1). Classification (NCBI taxonomy): domain Eukaryota; kingdom Metazoa; phylum Chordata; class Actinopteri; order Cichliformes; family Cichlidae; genus Paratilapia; species Paratilapia polleni. Next base: position 65,660 of record VUQI01030924.1, read on the forward strand.
ATGCCCCGAGCTCTCTGGAGCTCTGCTGGAGGGATGAAACATCATTCTTCCAAAGGTTATTCCTTCATTTGATATTTTAATGATGGCGGAGGTGGAGAGTGGTGTCTAACATGCTGGTTCAAAATCTCCTACAGGTTAGTTAAGATCTGGTGACTGCAAAGACCATAGCATCTGATTCACATCATTTTCATATTTAAGCATTCACCTTGTGCTCTATGGATAGTGGCTATGTCATCCTAGAAGAGACCACTCCCATCAGGATCGAAATGTTTCAGCATAGGATAAAGGTGATCGTTCAGAACAACTTTGTGTGGATTTAGCGTGGTCCATGCCAGCAAAATGCCCCACTGAGCATAACAGAGCTACCTCATCACCCCACTGTGATGACTACACCCAGCAAGGAATTGGTGGCCAATGAAGTTGCATCTAAGGACATGCCAAGTAATTTTTGAAAGTGGCTGCCTGCAAGTGCCTCTTACACACAAATTTCCTTAATTTGTCACCAGTCTGTATTTCTGAAATTTTAGTTCCAGCAATTAAAATACAAATATTTTCATCAACTTCCCATGCTCTAAATCTTTACCACTTTGACTTAAGCTGGAAAACAGAAAGTGCTCTTTGCAAAAAAACAAAACAAAAACAAAAACAAAAATGCTCAGGAGTCAGTGGAGACATCTGTCTAACTCTTTACAAGGAAATGCGAATAAATCAAGTTGTGCCTAGAGTATGTAGTCTATCTCTGAGTATAGAGTGTCTGTCAGTTCCTCTTCGCTCGACTCCTCTCCGTTCAGGCACATGGACCCCCGTCTGTTAAAAAAAAAAAAAAAAAAGAGAGTGCCACAGCGTAGTAATGGGGATAAAAGGTGAGAGTGACAAGTATGTAAAGCTTTAATATCTTTGGATATATTTGATCAGATTAATTAATTCACTCAACACAAAATGTGCAATATTTTAAGACGTTCCGTGCTGTACTCACCCCAAGTGTTGACAGTGGAGATCTCCTGCACAGGGGCAATAATTCCTGGGTCCCTCATCTTGTGTGTCCCAGGACAACAACTCCATCAGGTGGTTGGTTGCACCCAAGCAGCGCTCACGCTCAATGGGCTTGGCCAAACAGACGGGGAAGAGGAGGGCTAAACACACAAAGGAAAAACAAAGATAACTCTTCTGGGGGTATGTAGATGGTGACAAACAAACAAACGCTGTACTGTACTTTTATGGAAGGCGCAGCAGAGGTCCGGGCTGCAGTCGGTCTGGTAGTGACAAGTGCTCCCAGCCTCTCCTTTGGTTGCATTTTGGCTGCACTGGCCCCACACACACAGCTGTTCGCCACAGCACTCTGCATTCTTAGTGCAGGACTGAAAAAATAGAAATAGGTTTTATTTCTCTTACATTTTTGTTAGTACGTATTTGAGCAAACAACCAACAATTCAGCAGACATTTCTTCTTGTAACACAGATGTTTTAAAAGTCAGAGAAATGAGAACAGAGCATGCACCTTCACTTTAACAATGCTGAAACTCCCGGGAACATTAGTGACATGAATTATTCTCTAAGCCTGCTGACTTTTAAAAAAATTAAATATAAATGAGATCAGCAGGTAAACTGATCTCTGATAGCAGCGAGAAGACTTCCTGATATCACAGCCTCTGAGACATTGCAAAGTCACACACAGTTTTTCACTTCAGCGATTTTGACGAGACACAGATCCTGTCCTCTGTGTATCCCTCTACCCTTGTTTGGCAGCCTGCCATTGCCTTCCTCCTTTTACATTACTTTTTTTCATACAGCTACATCAAGACCAATATATCCAATTCAGACACTACTGAATCAGCAGCACAGGTAGTAACAGTCTTAAATAAAACCAATGAGATGAGAAGACTCTCATCATAATTACTTTTGTTCTAGATGCTCTCTGAGAGAGCAGATGGAAGGGAAGCGCTTTTATTTAACCTGCCGCCCTTTCATGAGAAGCTCACAGGACAGAGTGCTCACAAACAGCACACTCCAATTACACTTGTGGACACACTGCAATGCAGTCAGTGTGAAACCTCAGTAGCCATGGATATACAAGAGTGTTTGGTCTTGTGTGCGTCAGACCAGAGAAATAGTGCATTTTGTAGAGAAAAATTACCAAAATAGTGACGATGAGTTACAGAAATGTAACTCGGGTTCACTTACCACATCGACTGCTTTACAAGGCAGACACTTGGAATTATGTGTGTCGTAAAGGCAATACCTTCCCTTCCCACAGTCATCGTCATTGATGCATCCCTAAATACGAGAAAGAGGAGAGATTACATCAGGCTGCCTCAGTCTTTTCTAACTACTCGGTTTGAGCCGATAACTGTCAGCGAACCAGAAACCCTCTTCGGTTATCATGTATATTAAATGTCAAATATGGGACTCACAACTCATGTTAGAGTTACCTTTAATCAAAATACACATTCAGATCACAGTATTTTGTCCAGGGTCTTTTGAAGGTAATCAAGCAGAAAACATGCAGTATAATTATGAAGAAAGAGGCACCTCCTCCTCCATCTACTTTTATTTTTAACACCTGTAACTAGACTGACTTTTTCTATACTGTGCCTAACAACAAGCCATTCAGTGGACTCGCTCCCGCCAGTATAAAAAATGAGACAAAATGTAAAAGTAGCAAGCTGGCAACAACATAAATATCGTAAATGTGATGATCTGCTTTTACTCTCACAAGGAAATCTAGGTAACTGTTTGCACTGTTGTATTTTAGTTATACCGTGACACTCTAAGCTGAGTAAATGAAGTTATTAGAAAGTTTCCCAATAGACAGTTAATAACCATATGTCTTAATATGTGTGGTTACGTAACATCACTTTGTGTTTGTAGCTTTAGTCCTGAAAGTGAATTTAAAAGCACATATTCGCCACTTATTTAACAACAATAAGTACAGTCGACTATTTGAGAAATGCACATGACAAACAAGCTGCACATTAACATTCTTCCAACTTATTTATTCACAGAACATGAAGACAAAAGTGCACATGTTTGATTCATTTGCACACATAATGCCAAGTCAGTGGCTGTGATGATGCACCAAGACATTATGTAACCTTCTCAGTGATGATAACTGAGCAGCTGAAGGTGACATACATCATTTCAGAGTGCAGGTGAACAGGATAGACTTACATGATCAACTCTGTTCACCAGGTCACTGTACTGGTCGGCTGTGGTGATGTTGTTTGTCTCCTGGGTGAAGATGGGACATCTATTAACTTTAATTCACAAGGGGAAACAAACTGTATCTCACTTTGTTTTGCTATTTATAAGCCTACCAGGTCATTATCAATCACTTTATCAGAAGCAGTTTCATTGTGAAGACTCGGAGGAAGGCTACTGGGATGATCATTTGTCTAAAAGGATTTTGGAGATGATCAAAGACAGATTTCAGGAAAATAGAATGCATCACCTTTATTGCTGCATCTGATCTTTTTTGTATTTCTGCCCAGAGACGGAAGTGTTTTAAAATACTCTCATAATACAAGCCACTGAGATACTTTATACCACATGCAGTTAGGTAATGCTATGTCATGCAAAAAGCTGGAGGCTGAGTGAGAGGTGCAACTGGCTACCTACTTGGTGAAAGGCGTCCTCGGGCTTTTGCTGCGGATCCTCTGGCAGCTGCTCCACTTCCACAAACACGCGGTCCGGCTCTGCTTGTCCCTGTGCAGAATTATCCTCCAGGATGTGACTAATGCCCGAATCCACTATCTCGGGGAGGATGCCGTTGCAGACTGCTGTGACAGCCAATACGAGCAGGACAGTTCGCATCATGCTGCCGCTTCTCGGGCTGCTGCTGCTGCACTCCGAGGAGGGTGTGGCAGTGATGCTGAGAAACACAAACAGCGTCACCACAGCTGATGCTTCCGTCACTGCAGGGTTTTTCCATCACGCTTTAATATTCATAACACCTACTGACCATGTTAAGATAAATAAATAAATAAATAAAAATTAAAAACACGAGCTGGCTACAAAATATGTTCAATAAACTTTGCAGCATACCTCAAACATAGTTCCGGCCAGGTTTAACCGATATTCGAAATTACTACGCGAGGTAAAATGCAGGTAAAAGTAGCCTACTTTTGGTAAACCGGTAACTAGCAGATAAACACAACCAAAATGCAACCTGAGATGAACAACAACATATTACTCTGCGTGATTATTTATTTACCATAAACTAAACCAAAATGCAAAAACAGTGTGTGAAAAATTAAGTATGGGCCATGATTCAGTAGCTTGTAGAACCACCTTTAGCAGCAATAGCTTGAAGTAATTGTTTTCTGTCTGACTTTATCAGTTTCTCACATTGCTGTGGAGGAATTTTGGCCCACTCTTCTTTACAACGCTGCTTCAGTTCATTGAGGTTTACAGGCATTTGTTTATGCACAGCTCTCTCTCCTGATTCTTTTCTTTTTCAGCCATTCTGTTGTAGATTTGCTGCTCTGCTTTGGATCATTATCCTGTTGCATGGCCCAATTTGGCCAAGCGTTAGCTGTCAGGCAGATGGCCTCATATCTGACTCTACAGTGGAGTTCATGGTCGACTCAATGACTGCAAGATGCCCAGGTCCTGTGGCTGCAAAACAAGCCCAAATCATCACCCCTCCAACACCGTGCTACAGTTGGTATGAGGTGCTTGTGCTGATAGCTGGGTTTGGTTTTCCCCAAACGTGGCGCTGTGCTTTATGGCCAAACATCTCCACTTTGGTCTCGTCTGTCCAAAGGACATTGTTCCAGAAGTCTTGTGGTTTGTTCAGATGCAGCTTTTTGAACCTAAGCAGTGCTGCCATGCTCTTGTTTGGCAACCCTTCCAAACAAGTCATCATTGTTCAGGTCTTTTCTAATCATACTGTCATGAACTTTACCATTTAACATGCTAACTGAGGCCTGTAGAGCCCAAGATGCAGCTTTTGGGGTTTTCTGAAATTTCTCTGAGAATTGTATGGTCTGACCATTGTGAAGAAACCTTCGCTTACACTAACTCAGTACTTACCCGCCGTTCTCGTCTGCTCTCCCTTAGCGTGTGCACCAGCTTACTGTGGCTTCTCTAGAAAACTCCTGTGGCTCTCTCAGAATCTGACTTTGAATACTTACCTGCCTGCCCACTCACCTGTAAACTGCTTGTGCCTCTGTGCTCCCTCCAAATACTCAGTAGTTAAACCTGTTTTTGTAAATAAACCTTTTGAACTGGTGTCGCTGTCTGCATGTGAGTCTGTCTACTCTGGTTACATCATGACATGAGTAGATGCATAGACAAGACATAAGCCTTCATCTCAGCATCTTTGAACTTCTCTGTTAGACTGACCTGCGAAGTCTGTGCACAAGCTCTTTTCTCCATCTTTGCATCCTCTGTCAACACACGTAGCAATGGCCATGGCCACGTTCAGACACAGAATGAAGACAGTGAGGTCGGACACTACGGTCACATATTCATAAAACCTAAAATCTGATTTACTCAGAGTACTTTAGTGCTTCAGTTTCTATGTTTTATTTGGAGCTGATGATAAGGTTTTATGTGTTATTTACTGTACATCTCATCCTTAACACAAGCTGGCACTTCTGCAAACGAGAATGCAGAATAAGAGCCACTGTGTGTGGTTTCGCCTTCAAACTGGAGTCTTTGCAAAGTTTTTGGTGGTGCCACAAAATGACAAAACATCACCATGTACAGTAAAGCTGGTGTAACCTGACCACTTAGCCCCCCTCACAGTGACAGGAATGAAGGGTTAAAAATTCTGTATTACAAAAATGTAGAACACCCTTCCAGCAGCAACTCCAGGCAAAAATGTATAAAAACAAATGTAACAGTAGTGGAAAACCATTCAGAGAAATAATTCACAAATTTCTTAAATTCAAAATTAGTGAAAAAATTTCAAGTATATGAAAAAAAGTTTTCTTTGAGATTCTATACATTGCTGTATTACTGTACTGTAAAATATATTTCCCTGTTTTCATATACAGTCGTGAAAAAATTAGGACACCCTATGAAAGCCTGTGTGTTTTTTCAACATATTTGGACATGTGGATATTTAATATCAATTTTAACAGTACTGGGAGATTCAAGTAACATAACTAAAAATTAAAACTGAAGAAAATACTTTTTTAAAATTTTCTGTAAAATGTAATTCTAAAAAAAAAAAAAAGAATTTCTGGTGAGGAATAAATTAGGACACCCCCACATTTATTCCCACTTAAAATGCCTAAAATCACACACAGGTGTATCACATCAGGTGCACATGATTAGAACATCGTTACTGAGCATTTTGAAGGAGGACTGTCCTATTTAAAGCTCAGACATTTAGTTTGGTGTTCTCCTGACTGTTGAAGTGAGAGTGAACACCATGGTGAGATCAAAAGAGCTGTCTGAGGCCTTCAGAAAGAAGATTGTAGCAGCTTCTGAGTCTGGTAAGGGATTTAAAAAGATCTCAAAAGAATTTGAAATCAGCCATTCCACTGTCCAGAAAATAGTCTGCAAGTGGAGGACATTCAAAACAACTGCCAACATGCCCAGGTCTGGCCATCCAAGCAACTTCACCCCGAGAGCAGACTGCAAGATGCTAAAATAAGTCTCTAAAAACCCTAAAATGTCACCACGTGACCTATAGCAGCCTCTTGCTACTGTTGATGTGAAAGTGCATGCCTCTACAATCAGAAAGAGACTGAACAAGTTTAACTTGCATGGGAGGTGTGCAAGATGGAAACTTTTACTCTCTAAGAGAAACATGAAGGCCAGACTGAAGTTTCAACATAGACAAAGACCAGGACTTCTGGACCAATGTTCTTTGGACAGATGAGTGTAAAATTGAATTATATGGACACCAGAACAGAGGACGTAAACCAAATACAGTATTCCAGGAAAAGAACCTCATACCAACTGTGAAGCATAGAGGTGGAAGTGTCATGGTTTGGGGATGCTTTGCTGTAGCAGGACCTGGCCAGCTCACCATCATAGAATCCACCATAAATTCTACCATGTATCAGAGGGTGCTTGAGGAACATGTGAGACCATCTGTACAAAAGTTAAAGCTGAAGCGGAACTCGACCCTGCAACATGACAATGACCCAAAACATACCAGTAAATCCAACAAGGACTGGCTGAAAACTAAGAAATGGAGAGTCCTGGAATGGCCGAGTCAAAGCCCAGATCTGAATCCCATTGAAATGCTGTGGGGTGACTTGAAACAGGCTGTACATGCAAGAAACCCCTCAAACATCTCACAGCTGAAAGAATTCTGCGTTGAGGAGTGGGGCAAACTTTCCTCAGAACGATGTCAGAGACTGGTAGATGGCTACAAGAAGCGTCTCACTGAAGTTATTTCAGCCAAAGACAGTAACACTAGCTATTAGGCGGTAGGGTGTCCTAACTTCTTCCTCAGTTAGAATACGCATTTTTGCTGATATCTTTTATTTAATGAGCAAAGCAAGGTTAATTTTTGTTTTTTTACCTGCAATTAAATTGCTTTCTTTTCCAGAGATAACTAAAAGCAAGATTAGAAATCGATATGTGAACATTTCTGAATAAAGAACTGAATATTCAGTGGGGTGTCCTAATTTTTTCACATGACTGTATATAAAAATAATAACATTTCTTATAATCTTTTCTGGGCATTTTGAAAATGCTTACATTTGCTTTAAAGCCATTTCCAGAATCAGCAAAACATTTTAGGTCCAAATCTTTATGGCCATTTTGGCAGATCAAACAGTTTTTCTTCCAGCTGGTGGAAATTGTCTTTGAGAAGCAGGGAACAGCAGTGATTGTTGTTAATTGTCCTGCTGTTTTTTTTTTTTTTTAACATCACAGGACATTTATCTTTTACTGAAGCAGATGCTGCTTACAACTGTGAATTGAATATTTTCTCTAAATGAGCAGAAGAAATTGGAGATACTGATAACCAGGTTAGCCATTGTAGCTGTTGATAATATGACGTAATAACATGACATCTGAAGTGAGTATTCTTTCACTGCTGATACTTTATTTCCTCCTTACATGAGGGGCAAAGTAACTATTTTGACAGCTTGTCTTTACTCTTGTGAATTCAGAGGACTTCAGATTTCTTTATCACTGAATTGACTTTTACAACAGGACTCTCTAACTATTGTTTATGGCATCTCATCTCATTTGATTTATAAGCACACTCACTGAAATTGGTGTTTTATCCAGTTCTGTTTTCACAGTTCCATGATTGCCTCCAGTCAAACTGCTGTCTTTGAACTTTATTGGAAGTGAGTTTACCTCACTGCTGAGCAGTCTCACACTTTTAAGGGCAGAGAAGAATGAATACTCGTTCATGCTACTTTATGGTGCTTTCGTGGGTAAACATAGTTCTCCCTCTCCATTCAAGTGTTACCATTTGAAAAAGCATGTTATAAGAAGTAGTTTTGATCAAGCATGTCCTGTCCTTCACCCTCAAGTAAAGGTACTTTCAGCTGCTCCCTTACTCCCAAGGGGTTTGGCACAGGTTTTACCCCAGATGCCCTTCCTGACACATCCCTCCCATTTATCCAGGCTTGGGACTGGCACTAGGAGTACACTAGCTTTTGACCCCTGAGGGTGGGTCTAGGTCTCCTCCCAGTCTCAAACCAGGGATCTTCTGCATATAAGGCAAACATGTTAACTACTACACCACAGAACCACCCCTTAACTCTGAAGTGACCAAACTATCAACTAAAATGTCATTCATGACCCCATTTTGTTTTACACAGGATTACAAATTATATGAACAAATTTACATTTATTGAGGCAATCCCTGTCTATTACTTCTTACAAAAATTTCTTTGTTTCAATACTAGAAAAAAACAACACATTTTAAAACTTAAGGTATGTTTGGGTGAATTCTGTATTACAATATGTTAGTATCATTTTAACACCAAAATATAGACAAATCATAGTGAGGGTATTTTTTTTTTTATCCTTACAACTTATAATAAAATCCAAACCTACAATGTTAAAAATCATATATTTATTTCTGGGGTCAAAACGGAGCCCACACAATCTTCCATTAACCTTGCCACATGAATGGGCCTATTCCTGTAAAAAGATTATGAAAAGCTGTAAGAGAAATAGACTAAAAATGTGTGGTAGGAAGCATTTTATTAAAGACTTATTTTTTGCCTTTATTATTTTTCAACAGGAAAGGAGAAAGAAACAGCAAGTGAGCGAGGAGGGGAGAATAACATAGAAGAAATGGCCCATGGCAGAATCAAACCCAGACCCCTGCAGTTGCCTTTCGGCATATGGGTCGCTTGCTCAACCTGGTTAGCTATACTCACACCCAAGGTACAAAATGTTATTAAGATTAAAAATATCACAATGGCTCATATAAATCTACAGCTGGGGTCATAAATGACCTTTAATTTTTAAATCTTTTTTTTTTGCATGCATAGCGCGTTTTACAAAATCCAATTTTGCAAGTTGTTTACTAATCACTACATACACTGTACTACCATTTCTACCACAAATAATGTGTATATTCAGTGCTATAAAATACTTAATACAATGACTCCTTTCCCATTGTGAGTAAATGAGTTTGCTTTTTTCTTTTCTTTTTTATTTTGAGGTGTGCCACATTTGGCGTCACTAACATGCCAGAAAAAAACAGTAAAAAGCAACCTGGAGGCCAGTGTCACAAGTGTCACAAGTGTCACAAGCCAATTCACAACAACAGTCGCCTCAAGGTGCTTTATACTGTGGGGTAAAGACCCTGGTTTAGTTCTTATATATTTTACTCCAGGCTTTTCAAACTTGACTGAACAATGTTTCAGTGCTGCTTTGGCTGAGATGACAAAGAATCGCAGGTGGAGGCGACAGCGTCATCATGCCTCATAGCATTGTGTCAAAAGGTAAGCAAAGATTAGCGTGTCCAACTAAAACACTAATTTTTCTATAACTGCTGATTGGAGCTGGAGCTGATAAATGTTTGTGATGACTGCAGATTCGTTAAAAATGAAAGGCAGATATTAGTAGGTGTTTGTGGGGTTTTTTGATTTTTTAATCTGGTGTGATAGAGGCTAAAGAGTGTGAGCAGGGGCTCACTGCTCATTTTTCCCCTGGTGGTTAAATTCAAGCTCACAGTCCCAAGACATGAATGATGGGTGTGTGATGTTACTTGTCTGAATGTGTCAACAGATATGACAAACAGGAAACCTGTAATGTGCCACTCACCCAGTTTATGATGGGACTGACTCAAGCCAACTGAGACACTGTATGATATCAGCAGGGATAATAGAATTTTAACTAATGTCATAATTTAAAGGCTGTATTAGTCATCACCTGTTGCACTGTGTGCATGATACAGCCAGTGTAGACAGGTGGGAGTAGTATATGAGGCTAAGATTGCACTGGTAATCAATAATCTTCACTTCAGACAGGAAAGGATTTACTTTTGAAATCAGGCCAACAGGCTGCCACAAAAGCAGGAAGGTTCTCTGGCGGAAATGTGTGGGCAGTACAGTGTGACGTAAAAATACTGGGATAAGTTGATGCATGTTAATAATTTAAATGTGCTGAAATATTAAAATTCTCAGCATTTTTGTGGCCTGATCTGATGTGACAAAGTGTTGGTCAATAGGTTAGAGACAGTGGATTTGACTGGGTCTGACATATTACTGCACTGAGCGACTTCTATTAACCTCGACTAAGAAAGTCTGGGCTGTTTAAGATGCTCAGTTATTGGTGGTCAAACTTATGTATTTCACATCACTGTTTATTTAAGCTTGTCCAAACAAATACTTTTCTGTTTGCAAGAAGGGAATAATAGCCTCCAAGTCATGGGAAAGGGCAATTATTCAGACTGATGGCAACAATTTTGGGTGGAGAGAAGTAAATCATCAGCCTGAGAGTAAACAGAATATCTTTAAGTATTCTGACTTCTTGCCAAAGACATTTCACATTCAAGTGGGCCAACTGAAATATCTATCAACCTTTTTCAGGCTGTTAAGATGTGTTTGTGGCTTTTAAGACTGAAGACAGCCCTACATTAAAGCAAATAAACAAACTATTAAATATAAAAGCCTGAACCATGCAGCAGAAGAACAGTCCCTAAGCACCAAATCCAGAGAGGCAGAAGTCTACCACAGCCAACAGGACCCAAGATGCAGGCTATCCAGCACACAGTATGTGAGGTGCAAGCTGGGACAACGTCACTGACAGGCATAACCAAATGGCGAGGACAGTTTACAAGAACATCTGTGCTGCAAATGAAGTAATGTCCCTAAGTCCTGATGGGAGACACCATCAAAGGTGGTTGAGAACAACAGGGCTAAGAGCCTGTGGGACAAGCAGCTGCTGGCCAACCAAACAGACATAGGGGTGGCTGACAAAGAGCAGAAGACAGGAGTTGCAATAGATGTGGCAATCCCAGCCAACAGCAACATCAGAAAGAAGGAGCACAAGAAAACTGAGAAGTACCAGGGCCGAAGGAACAACTGGAGCAGATGTGGGAGGTAGTAATAGGAGCATTAGGAGCTTTATATACAGTATATGGTTGATAAAACTTGCTGAGGAGCTTTTTTTTTTTTTTTTTTTTTTTTTTTTTTATTTTTTTTTTTTTTTTTTTTTTTTTTTTTTTTTTTTTTTTTTTTTTAGATATGAACTTTATTAAATTTTTCTGGGGCTGCCTTATTTTTATCAGTTTGTTTTTACATCTCTTCTGTTGTGCAGTGTGACAGTTGGCACATCATCTTGTTAGTGCTCTCTGTGCATTCAGGGAAATCTGAACCAATGTTATATAATTTTATATATGTTTGTTTGGAACTGGGACAAAACATGCTCCCACATTTCTTCTTGCTCAGTTGGCTCACAATAGATGCACTTTTACTTTTTTGTTTCCCATTATTGTTAATGCACTGCTTTAGATATTTAATATTGTCTAAGTTACTGGATAAAGTGATTTATAAACTGTCTAAATGTTGAAACATCCAATTTTAAGTTAGTAAACGATTCTATCCAACAAACACTTGGTTAATATACTTTATCTTAATTGTTTCTTTCTGCACAGATGGAGCTCCTTGTGAATTTCTGAAATCTTTATTTGGCATTGTGTTGTTTTCTGTAGAGATTTAGGAGAACTGAACTTTAGTTTTACCTTAAGAATTTAAATTAAACTGGTCTAATTTGTTTAGTTTTTCTCCTCATTCTGGTTTAGAGAAATTACCTGGAACTGAAACAAATGCATGTTTGCATGTATGCATATAGTGTACTGATCAAATCTATAAGAACTGATATCTGACTGTTCTGTTTCTTGTAGCTTGTGAATGTTCTGGTCCCTCTTCCAAGTTTAAAACAACTGAGAAAGTAAAAGTTAGCTTATGGACTGACTCAGTTAGACTAAATAAGCTTAAATCAATCTGGCATTGATATGGATGACTATGTTCTGAAAAAATCATTATAATGACAGTTTATGAGCATTCACATGTTCATTCAATTTTTGTTTTTAATGCATACATGGAGTTTATTCTACACAGTGAAAATATGATGATGGGCATTTTTTAATGATATGAAGAGCTAATGAAGTTTTATCTTCTGTATATGAGACTTGGAGAATTTTGTGTTTACTTTACTAACATTAATCTAAAATCAGTCACATATTTGGGTCACATCCATGATGGCAAAATGTCTAGCGGGCTGCTTCAGTATGGGATCAACTGATAACTATGTCATGTCCTTAGCCTTGTCAATAGATGGCAGCAAAAAGCTCAGATCCGTCAATCAAAGCGCTCAGGAGGAAACGATGATGAACAGGCACTATGTCAGTAATCAAGAACCTGTCCTCACGTTTCAATTTCAGTTCACAGGAATTACTAAATTATTTGCTGCTTATTTTGGGCTTCTGAGGCCTTCATCTAGATGTTGAAAAAATAAATTAGTTTTCTAGATATCATAATCATAATGTAGCTTTGAGATGCACCTGTTGCTCCCAGATGACAGACAGATAATGCTGTTTAACCGCAGAGGGTCTCAAACATTTTATTTAAATCTGCCCTTTCCTAGAAGATTTAATGGCATTTCTTATGATGACTAAGACAGACATTTTTAATTGCACACTATTAGGACTACAACTTTTTTTCCTTCTTTTTCTCATAAGCTGGTTGCATTATTATTTCAGACTAACCTGACTGTGATTCAAGGAGTAAAATAATTAATGGGTAACAATAAATATTTCTGGTATTGTGGAGAGTGTTTTGGTAGACCCCTACTGAGGAAATAAAGCCACCTGTCATCAAACCAGTGAAAACACTTGGAAATAATAAATAAAAAACTTCTTGGCCGATTAACTTCTTGCTGATTTGGGTTCAGGACTCGTAGTCCCTTTCTAATTCGACAGCCCTGGTTCAGGGGTGTGATAGTCCTGAGGCCAGGCCCTTGGCTCAGATTTTAACATGTAGTGGCATGCCATACAGCTCTTAATGTTAAACTTTGCTGTCTTGAAATTTAGACCCTTAGACTCATGGCAGTAATAGTGCATTAATAAACTCTGCGCCATAGAGGCCCTTCCCTAGTGGGCGTGCGTAACGGCCCCAGCCCTCTCTAAATATAACTCCCCTCCAAAACAGAAGGGGAGGAAAAACGAGAGAAGCGAATGCTTATCCAATCAAGAGCTATGTGAAAACTTGTCAGGGGATAGTTTTTTTTTCCGGATACTGTGTGTGTTTTACACCGTTTTGATCCATTTTGTGGCCTCGGGTGGTGCTGGCTAAGCGCGCAACGGGAGGCGCATTGTTTGTATGCAAACTGGACGACATGGCTATTGTATGCGTTTGGGCATATATGGAGACACTGATGGCTCGGAGGACACAGCCCGTCTAAAGTCTCAAGGAAAGTAGCTCTCGGCTGTGTTTCGCCAGTTTCTCTCCTTCTGCTTTCCTGTTCTCCCTCTCCGTTTTGTTCCGTCGCAATGAGTTGCCTGGATGTGATGTACCACCAAAGCTATGGAGCGCACTACCTCCCAGCAGCAGCGTACAAGGCAACTTACTATAACCACCATCATCAGCAACAACAGGTGAGACACTCATCGCAGAACTTTTGAAGCTACTGAGGAGGACAGACACCAAAATAACCTTAGGTCGAGGGTTTTCTTTTCACTTGAAAATAAGTAATTTCTTTCACAGGGGTTTGTGTGACCTACAGAATGAAGCATGACTTTTGTATTTTTAACAGCATAATCAATAGAAGTATCATACTTCTGTACTTTAACAGCAGAAAAAAAGTTTTATCAAGAATAATAATGGCAAAAGACAAAATATAAGATCCTACTAACTTTGGTATTAAAATATTATAGCAGCAAAGGAGAAAAATGGTGTGTCATCAACCAAGTCAAACTGCGGGGTTATTTATAAAATATCTTTCATGAATAATCAATTTCCTTTCGCTTCTGTTCCAAGTTGTTTATCCTATATTAGCTGATTTCGGTTCAGGATAGTACCTCAAACGTTTTTGCTTCCTATAACTATTACCTTAAATTTTACTTTTGAATGATTAAATTCCAGTCTGGGGCTTGGTATTCAAAGCAGGTCAGGCGTAATGACACGGAACTATTAATCCTGCGGTCAAACGGTGATGTAATGACAGCCAGTCAGTCACTCAGGAATGCGGATCAGGCACATTGAGCTTTACAAATAGTGGGAATGCAACATGGGGGCGGGTTAAGTTTCACACGACTCCCAATCAACTTTTAAATAAAAATAATTACTGGTACAGTATGACTGCATGTCATTTATTTATAACATGTATGACTTCGGATGAGTGTTAGCACCACCAGCGTGTGTGAAATTATTGTTTGCTGTATTATATGTACACAAAACCAACACAAAGATAGTAACTCCTGTAAAATTGACTGTTCTTTTAAAGTTTTGTTTATTGCTGCTTGGATCTGTCATTTAATCTCTATTTGTATCTTCCTCCAGAGGAAGCTGAGTGTTTACAGTAAGATGCAGGAGTGCATGGACCAGCAGCAAGAAGGAGGAAGAGGGATACTGCCCAGGGATCAGGGCCTCCGGCATGGTCCTCCGGCACCAGGTGCCGAATCAGGCAGTAGGTCCTCGTCTGATTCAGAGTTAAAGGATGGTACTCAACCAGCAGAGACAGAGTACTTGAGTTCCCGGTGTGTACTGTTTACCTACTTTCAAGGCAACATCGGTGATGTGGTAGATGAGCACTTCTCTCGTGCTCTCAGTCAATCCAGCACCTTCAGCAGCGAGACCAAGCCCATCAGAGTGACTCAACCTTTGGCTTCAGTCACCCCTGGCTTATGGAAAGGTGAGTTAGGCAGTAATCCTGAAATAATACTCACAAAGTTAAATGTTCACTGACTTGGTTTAACTATCTAAAAAAGTTTACAAACAACTTAAAATTGAAGACTACAAATCTAAAAACCTTAAAAGAAATAGTGTATGTGTCTGTCTGTTAAATCTTTGTTATGTGGTTGTTTCAGATGGTGGCTCTCTCTCTGAAGGTCAGGGAAGCTCAGCTTGGAACAGCACTTATCCATCCCAGGCCAGTTCCTGCCTCCCTTCTGTCTCTGTCTCAGTCCATCCAGGCTTTTCCTCCAGCCCTGTTTCCTTCAACCACCAGGATGGAGCCCTGTGGGCGGGCCACATGCTGTCCCAGGCCAGCCTGTCACCTGCAGCTACCCTCCCTGATAGCTGGACCTACAGCCTGAACCCCCAGAACACAAGTGGCTACCCAAACGTTCATGATGTCTACCATCCCCACCCCCACCACCATATTCACACCCGGCACCACCACCCCATGCTTCATACATACCCAACCCACAGCCCGGCACTGGATCCCAGATTCAATTCGCTCCTGCTACCTGGTGTTAGGAGCCAGAATCAGCCATCTACCAATACAGGGAGTTCCCCAAACAGTGAGGGAGTGAAGGCAGAGATCGATCCCAGCAGCAACAACAATGTTACGGCTACCTCTGTCACCTGGACCCCTTCTGGCCTCCATGGATCTTTGGAGGTGTATGACTCAGGTAGATATGACAGCTCAGTAACTCTTACAAGCATTTGTGAAACTTCAGATGTATTTTAACTTGGGCATTAAGTCTTAAAATCACAATAATATTTTAACCCTGTTTGCTTCTCTTTGCAGCTCTTGATCAGACCAAAGCAAAGACATCAGTTTGGTTCTAACTGATGGACTGGCAAAAAGCTCAATTCATGCCAAAAAAGACTTAATATGTGGCTTTATCAATGTATGGCTGCAACACCAGCACTGTAAAGTAAAATGTAGCTATAGAATGCTAACTGTAGCTTAATCTATGAGTCCTGCACTGTCCACACAATTATCGATATGAACTCAGGCTTGGATTTAAATGAAAGTGATCAATATGCTTTGACTGCACGTCAAGGCCCTCGAAGAACGCTAAAAAAAACTACTAGCTTTAAGAATGGAAGGTCTCTTCTTTGTCAGCACAAAACACCATTATCCTTTCCATGCAATGTGTGACTAAGTGGTTCTGTTTCAAGAGCTTGATTTTGATCCACATTTTGTTTTGTACAGTAAATGTTTGTTGATGACTGTAAATTGCATTTTGTCTGTGTTCGGTTAAGCCATGCTACATCGTCATTTGCTGGATGACTTCTGCTAAAATTGTTGTTTGGAAGCTGCCTTTCAATTTTGCGTTTCGGGGAATGTGTAGTGTAAATATTGATACTGTATGTTTAAGGAATAAATTCATAAACTGAAAAACAAACTTTGCAGGTGTTTTTTTTTCTCTGACATAATTTTACTGAATTTTCTCCCAAAGTATGTAGAATTCAAGGAAAGTATTGACATCCAACTAGTTTTTTAAATGCACTAATGTGCACTGAGCAAAATTTAGGAAAGAATCTGTTTATTACAGGCAGCACCCTGATACAAATAGCTGCTGTCAGTACATGTTAGTTTGTTGTTCACCTTATTATGCTTCCAAAGAAATGGTACTTCCTTCTACTCTGCAAACTTAGGAAATGTGTTTTTCTTCAAATAAGGAATATAAAAAAACTACACTACACTGACCTGATGCTAGTGTTTTTCCCTATTCCCTATTTTTGGTTCAAATTGGCATCGATATGTATGGAGGAGGTCAGAAGAGAGGTACAACTGTGAGTGTCTACAGCCATCTGTAAAACATGGTGGAGGCTCTGTCATGGTTTGGGGCTGCATTTCAGCCAGTGGTGTTGGAGATCTTGTCAAAACTGATGGAAATATGAACATAGAAAAGTACAGTCAAATTTTGATCCACCATGCAATACCATCTGGAAAGCGCCTGATTGGCAACTACTTAATTTTTCAGCATGACAATGATCCTAAACACACTCCCAAGGCAGTTAACGCATACGTGGATAGAAAAATACACAATGGAAGAGTTTTGAATGTCCTTCAAGAAGCCTGCAGAGCTATTCCTAAAGACTACTTAAACAAATTACAAGAAAGCTTGACTAAGAGAGTTCAGGCTGTGCTGAAGAATATCATACCAAATACTGACTTTCAAGCTCGTTAGAACTGTGCAAACTCTGTTTTTGTCTCATATACTGTATTTCCATGTATGTTTGCACGTTTCAATAAATCACTGCAGCTATTTTCCATTTTCCTAACAAAATATAAAGAAATGATGGGTGGCTTGAGACCTTCGCACAGTACTATATATATTGGACATTTGTCACAATCTCTAAAGATACAGACTCTAGTGAAATGTAATTTTATACAATCCAAACTGTATCTTCAAATACACCACTACACAAAAACCTGGGATGTCTCAGAAGGAGGTTATTGCACTACCTTGTAACTTCAGTGCTTATTGGCATGAACATATATTTTATGTTACTCAGGCAACAGAAGCTGTGCTGTAGTACCAAGGGAAGTGGTTTACATTCCACAGACATTTATTGTATGATACCATGAAACGTCTGTTGTCTGTTTCCACACAAACACGCATTAAAAGCACACACCCCCAGACTGACAAAGACACACCAAGGAATGCATTTCCGTCTGGACAGGAAGTTTGTCGGACAGTGGCAGGCTCACACGCATACAGAAAAGCAGATTTCAGGTACCACTGTTCAGTTTAATGTGGTGTTTATTAATTCAGATTCATTTGAATGAAAATCTTGACTAATTTTTAGCTTGAAGAATTAACTGACTGACCGGATACACACTTCATGTTTATCCTGGCACCCAATCCTGATGTCAGTCATTTGACAAAGCCAAGAACTGATCACACAAGCAATATGTGTGTACACTTGTATTACTAATGATTTGGGGGCACAAATCTATTTACACATGTGTCACACTGTGGGGTCAAAACCCACATTTCCACAATGTAAATCCTTAAGTCTTGAAGTTTGATCTCATAGTAAATGAGACCAAATAAGTCAGTGTAATGTCCTCTGAAGTAATGGAAACACATTTGTGTGTGTTTGTGTGTGTATGTGGTGAGTGGTCTGACCAGGTGGTATGATCAGCAGTACCAGCCCACTAACATTCCAGCTCCGCTCCCACGTATCTCAGTCTCCATCTCGACTAAACAGCAGGACTTTAAATCTGGAACACAGCAGCTGCGTTTCCATCCAAACTATCAACAAATCATGATGCACAGAAAAAAAAAAAGCCTGTGGGAAAAACACTAATTTGATCAGAAGTGAATTTTTTCTTTCATTATGATTTCAGTGACTGGTGTGTTTACTTTAGCTGGACTTTCACTTTGTTGACAGATTTGTCTAAAATGTGACACGTGACGCATAACCAATTTCCTGCAACCTGAAAAAAATGTAAGTGAGGCAAAACAAGTTAAGTTGTATTTTTTTTTTTTTTGTATTCTTATTTTTGTTTTGCAAATGGCCCTTTACAAAGTTAACGTTTGTACTTCATATTATAAAAGTAAAGATTCAGTTCAGTTTTATTTATATAGCACTAATTCACAACAGTCACCTCAAGGCACTTTATATTGTAAGCTAAAGACCGTACAATATTAGAGATCAGACAGTCCCTTTGAGCTTTAACTTGGCGACAGTGGGGAGGAAGTACTCCCTTTCAACAGGAAGAGACATCTAGGCTCAGGGAGGGGCAGCCATCTGCCAAGATGGTTCGGGGGTGAGGGGAAAGAGAAGTGAAAAAAATGGAGAGCATAGGGAGACAGGACAAAATACAAACTGTGTTACCTCTGAGAGGTAAGACAAAATTTACTGACATGCAGTAGTAAAACACATGGGGAGTAAAGAGGGTGGAGAAGAAATGTTCAGTGCAACATGGGAATTGCCTCAGCAGCTTGATCCTATAGCAGCATAACTAAGGGATGGTTCAGGGTCACTTGATCCAGACCCTAACTATAAGATTTATCAAAAAGAAAAGTTTTAAGTCTAATCTTAAAAGTAAAGAGGGCTTCTGTCTCCTGAATCCAAGCTGGGAGCTGGTTCCACACTAGAGGGGCCTGATATCTGCCTCCCATTCTACTTTTAGAAACCCTAGGAGCCACAAGTAAGTCTGCAGTCTGAGAGTGAAGTGCTCTATAGGGATAATATGTTACTATGAGGTATTTAAGATATGACAGGGTCTGATTATTGAAGACCTTGTATGTGAGGAGGAGGAATTAAATTCAGTTCTGGATTTAACATGGAGCCAGTGAAGACAAGCCAGTATGGGAGAAATATTATCTCTCTGTCTAGTACCTGTTAGTACTCTCACTGCAGCATTTTGGATCGACTGAAGGCTTTTCAGGGAGCTTTTAGAACAGCCTGATAATAAGAAATTATTAGAAGCAGCAAATAATACACAAGCAATAGTAATAACATTAACAATCGCTCTGTTCTGTTACTGGGACAGACGAGCATTGGCTGTGACAGTGAACCAGCATAGACAATACCAACAACCTGAAACTGGAATTCAGCTATCATTAATTTAAATCTATGTATATGTGCTTTTCCTATTGTGAGAAAAATGTCATCAAAAGGCGTGTTACAATGTTAAATGTCAAAATTTCTACCACAAGCATGTTTCAGTTTTTTATATATTGCATTGTATGTAATATATTGCATGCATTCCATCCAAATACATTTAACACAACTACTAAAATAACATGATCACCTTTATCTAAGTTATATAGCACACACGGCACTCTTTCGTTTTGCACAATGCAACATTGTAACCAAGCTCTGCACCACTTTGGAGAAGTCATCTAGTTGTGGTTGTGTGTCTTATGCTTGCTGAAGATGTTGATGTGTATGCTTGGGTTCATTTTAAGGAGTAAAATGCAATTAAGCTCCTCATTTGCATTAACATACAGCCTCCACATCAGCATGTAGTGTACTTACATGCTAACAGGCATCCCACTGGCAGCCTTGGAGAATCACTGCAGGCACTTCCACTGCAGGAAGAAAAACACTAAAAGTACATATACGCAGACCTGCAAGTTGAATGAAAGTGAATTAATTTGTCAGTTATAAAATTACCATAGGGGTAACAGAGTTTTAGGAAATGTTGCATGTGTAGCATTAGATTTTGATTAAAATTTAAATAGCCTATGCTGTGTGCTGATGTTACAGTAAAGACTGTCCAAGCAGTAAATGATGGCACATTCTTTGCTGCTTAGCATCACTGATGTGATAAAATTCATAAGTTAATAAAGCAATTTTCATTTTGTGCAGATTTGTTGTTATAAATCCTCTATTTTAGTTATCTTTCCAAAGTGTATCAAGGTTATCCTTGCATCTTATTTGCACTCAAGTTCAAAGTTACACTTACATATGTAAGAAGAACCCAGTTACAAGCCCAGGTACACACACACAAACATGTGCACACACAGAAATGGACACTGGACAAAAGATACCAAATGAGAAAAGGATAAGTGCCGAGCCAGTCTGGGGCTGTAGCTCCTCATCTCCTCATTGCTGTGATTGCCTCTTCGATGACCAATCTCTGCATCCTTTCTGAAACAGACAAATGCATTTATTTTAAGAAAAGAAAGGAAATAGTTTTATTTTCTCTTTTATTTTCTCGGCATTCACATTTTCTGCTGACCTAGGGTTCACATTTTGAATCTTCTGTGATGTCAACTCAGAATGAACTTTCAATCATTGTTGTCCTCTAAACCTCAGTCTGCTTGTTATCCATTTAATTTGCTCAGATGTATGTTGCTCAGACCTCATCCAGTAATTTTGTATATCAGTATATCAGGATACCATATTGAATACACCTCTATTACTGCTTACAATGAAAGCAAAAACACTGTATACTATTACATGCATGTATTACATGTTAACCAATCAGTGTTTACCGGTAAAATAAAGCTTTTGCAAATCATTTTGAAGATCCATCTATTTTCTATCAAAAAGGTGCTGGGTCAAACTACTGCAGGTTGTATGAAAAGGAGCCTCCATTTGAAACACAGCCACACAAGTCTCAGCCATAATCTGCCTGGTACAACACTTCAAACTACAAACTTCTAAAAAGAAGCAATCAATCTTATTTTCACACATGAAAAACTGACTAAGATAACAGATAGTTGACTGTGTAGTGAATGTCATTCAGTGTTCTCTTTATTTGCTTCGTTTTTTTTGTTCAGATTTTGCAGTGAAAGTGAATTTGAATTTAATTGAATCAATTCCACTGAAGTGAAGAAGAGAAAAGGGGAGATAGAAAACATATGTTTAGACTAGCAGACTGGGGGGAGTCCACAAAAAGAGATGAAAAGAAAGAGTGAGAGAGGGGAAAGCTGATCGGTCATAACACAACCCAGCTACACATTCCAGAGTAATTGAGCGGATGATTAGTTTTACAATCAGCAACACAACACCAGCTGTCTGAAAACAAAACTATATAAATACAGAGATGAGGATGGTTAGGAGAAGAGAGAAAATGTAGCTAGAAAAAGAAATGAAAACGGAAAGTAAAACAGGCATCTGGTAGTCATAATCCCTCATCACATCCTTCTCACTGCTTTTTGCTTCCCTTTTCCATTCAAACGTCTTTTCCTCACTTCTACAAGTCATCTCAGTGTCTACAAATCACTGGGGTAATTAGAGCTAATTTGCCCTCCTTGTACAAGTATTACGGGTGTTAGGGGTATTAGTGAAAGGCTCAGCTTTCACCGCTCTGTTTGTGTCAACAGGGCAGCCTAATGAAGCGTGCTGGGACTGTTGCAGAACACTTGTCCTGCTGATTATACATGATTTACCAAGTCCTCTGTGTTTTAAGTGATACCTGATTCCTCTTTAATAAATGACAAGGAACACCCAAGAAGCAGAGAATCCAGCGAAACATCAGATTTTCCTAATGTTCAGCTTCTCAAGCTTTGATATTAATATAAACATTAGTATCAGATCAATATTTGCAGTAAAACCTGTTATAATCTCTCCTTCTTAACTACCAATTATTTACTTAATGCTGCAGGTCCAATGAACAAACCGGCTAATGGAGGTTTGCGCAGGACTAACATTAAAACTCTATAAGCTTTCTCATCAAATTTAGATTGGATTAGATCATTACAGTTTAATTTAATTTTGTTTAGATTAGATTCAACTCTAATGATGTGGTGAATGTGCAACTTCTTCTATTCACATGTTTAGAAAAGGTCGCAATGCAGCGTTTACACATTGTTATTTTAAATCGTTTGAACTTCAGAAGCTTTGGTTTTATTGGCTGCATCTTTTAAAAATGTTTGTTAAAGCTGTCCTAATTAATCGTTTGTCCACATGAGGGCAGCACTGTGGTCAAGTTGCTAACTGCAAAAAAAAACGTGTTTGGCCTCTACAAATAATTGCCTGAGTAAT
>VUQI01030925.1:0-17909 GCA_015106735.1 Paratilapia polleni
GTAAATGAGCCCACCCACCGCCTTAATCACACTCTGGATCTTGTTCTGACATATGGCATAGAGACTGAACATTTAACTGTATTCCCTGAAAACCCTCTTTATTAGCTATTATTAACTCTGTCTCTCTCCTATAGGTGTGCCTTTTTGTCCTGTCTCCCTCTGCTCTCTTCTGTTTCCCCTCATCCCCAACCGGTCGCGGCAGATGGCTGCCCCTCCCTGAGCCTGGTTCTGCCGGAGGTTTCTTCCTGTTAAAAGGGAGTTTTTCCTTCCCACTGTTGCCAAGTGCTTGCTCATAGGGGGTC
The DNA here is from genome assembly GCA_015106735.1 of Paratilapia polleni. NCBI lineage: Eukaryota > Metazoa > Chordata > Actinopteri > Cichliformes > Cichlidae > Paratilapia > Paratilapia polleni. The sequence goes on from VUQI01030925.1 coordinate 303, forward strand.
GTCTGATTGTTGGGGTTTTCTGTCTTTTCTGTCTAATATTGTAGGGTCTTTACCCTAAAATATAAAGCGCCTTGAGGCGACTGTTGTTGTGATTTGGCGCTGTACAAATAAAATTGAATTGAATTGAAATGTCTTTGTGGGATAGAAAGCAATTCTAGGAGCAAGCCTGTCCACTCGGCAGTCATCCTGGTAATGATTTGGGCAAGTGTTTGCGGTACTGCTCACAAAAATTAAAGGAATACTTGATCATAACAGTATAACACCTAGTAAGTTAAATTTCAGGAATATCAATCTGTCCATTTAGGAAGTATAAATCATTGTGAATCCATTTCATCTGCTTTGGTGTAAATGAAAGTGATAAGAAGTGCACTGGAGAGGCAACAACAAGACAACCCCCGAAAAGGGAATGATTTTGCAGGTGTTGGCCACAGACTATTGCTCTCTCCTTGTCCCTCCTGACTGATTTTTCTCTAGTTTTGCTTTTTGTTAACTGAGGGAGTGTCCTTGTCACTACTGGTAGCTTGAGACACATGACTGGGTTGCACCCACTGAGGTCGCACAGATAGTTCAGCTCCTCCGGAATGGTACATCCAGACATGCCATAGCAAGAAGGTTTGCTGTGTCTCCCACCACAGTCTCAAGAATGTGGAGGAGATACGAGGAGATGGACCGTTACACGAGGAGAGCTGGACCAGGCCATAGAAGGGGATAAACCCAGCAGGAGGACCAGTATCAACTCCTTTGTGCAAGAAGGAACAGGAGGAGCACTGCCACAGCCCTACAAAATGACCTCCAGCTGGCTACTCGTGCATGTTTCTGACCAAACTGTCAAAAATAGACTCAATGAGGGTGGCATGAAGGCCTGACCTCCTTTAGTGGAAAGTGTGCTCACAGTCGATAGGCATTTGCCTGAGAACACCAGAACTGGCACCCCACCACTGGTGCCCAGTTCTCTTCACAGATGAGAGCAGGTTCATACAGAGCACATGTGACAGACGGGAAAGAGTCTGGAGATGCCATGGCGTACATGACTGCTTTGGCAGTGGTCAGTCAGTGATGTTCTGGGGAGGCGTATCCTTGGAAGATCACATAGACCTCCACTGGCTAGCCAAAGGGGGATAAAATCCTTGAACCCACTGTCAGACCTTATGCACTTGCAGTGGGTTCTGGGTTCCTCCGATACAGCACGATGCCCGGCCTCATGTGGCCAGAGTGAGTAGGCAATTCCTGGATGACGCAGGCACTGATTCCAGTGACTGGCCCTCACGTTGCCTGGACATGAATCCAACTGAGAACCTCTGAGCCATACACATTACTGAGCCACATTATGACACAAGTTGGATTGGATTGTGATTTTTAACTTTGACTTTTGCTGTGATTTTGAATCCAGCCCTCAAAGGGTTGATGATTTTGGTTTCCACTGACCATTATTATGTCATTTTGTTCTCAGAAAATTACACAATGTATATCAGTAAAGAGTTTCAACTTGAATATTTAGTTCATCAAGATCTGATGTGTGATTTAAGTTTTCCCTTATTTTTTTATTATTATTTTTTTTATCATTTTTTTTAGTAGTGCAATATGGATACATATATGATTTGGAAGAGAGCCATAACTTTCATTTCACTGGACACCAGGACATAGAAACTGCATGCATATATGAAAGCAGTCGAATCTGTACTTGAAAGGTTCATTGTTTTTTTCTCCTAAAATAAGATTCAAAACCCTTTTTTATCTGCAAGTTATACTTCTACTATGGATGTACAAAGTTACACAAGACTTCAGCTTCATTACCAGCTTAATCCACAGTCCCAACATGTCCATCAGTATATCCCACCAGATCACTGAACAAATGCTATGATAATTTAATTTAAAGATTCTGTAAGCAAAAACAATAAAAAAAAAAAAGTATCTTTAGCTAAATCTTTACTACGATAACAAGTAGATATGCCTGCAAGCTGAAACAGCTGTAAACCTCTACTATACACATGCATCAGTGCAACAACATGATTGTGCAACACAGCTCATATATTTGCCAGCTGAGCTGTGGGTTCTTCAAGGGACATCTTTGCCATTACAGAATTCTCCCAAATACTTCAATTCAGGGTACCAATGGTAAATTTACCAATCACCACAGCTGAAGGATGCTCATGCAGCTTTTTTATTTTGTAGCAAATAAATCACAGATATGACACAAAACTATTTTTGGTTAATAGTTGAAAATCGACCAAACAAGTTAAATTAATTTAATTAATGATATTTTTTCCCAAGCAAGCAGAAGATAGTTCCCTTATTAGAAGTGGAAAACCTAAAGAGATCAAATTGTGTCCTATGTCTTAAAAGTATAAATACATTTCTTTAAAATATGGGGGGTTTTGTGTGTCTGTGTGTTCAGGCCTTTGCACTCCAAAGAAAACCCATACAGTAACAATCAAACAGTCTGGAAATCTGCTGTTTAGGTCTTTAAAAAAATCCCAAAGATTTTATCCCAGCATTTCTCATAAGTTGCAGCTAATTTGGAGGTTGGTTTCAGTGTTTCCTGGAATATATAAAAAGACATGACCTCGATCTCTCTGTGAACTCCTGCTGAACTGAAATATCCTCTGGGATTTGCTATGAGCATACTGGACCACGTGGTGAAGGACTTACTTACTGTTTTTTTCCCTCAGTTAATGAATCTGAATATTAAAGGGAACGGGGACATTTATACATGAGTCGTAATAAACACATTTAGGTGCGTGTGTGTGAAAGACCTCCTGTTGGCCCATTCATTCTACTCTTAGAAACTAACTCCTACCAGATGTGACCGTTGACCTTCACCACTGTTCATCTCATTCTTTCTTTGACTCTACCCATCTTTCTTCCCTTCGTTGGCAAACTCTCTTCAACTTTCACTCTCACCACTTTTCCCTCACGTTAACCTTTACTGCCAAGTTCAGTCATCCTCACATGGTTGATGACAGACAGAAAATGTAACATAGAATATATGGGGGCACACACAAGCACACATTTGCACCATATAATAATCTGCACATCACAGCTGAGTTATGGGTACTGAGAGGAATGTGTCTGTAACCCAGCTGTGTGTATCTGTTTGTGTGGTGTTGGGGTGTTTACACTCACATGACATTCACATGGTAACATACCTGTTGCTATGACTAATCCAGCTAATTTCCCTTCTAAAAAGACTCATTCTCTGTCAACTGGCAGGCGTGGGCACATTGTGTGTATGTTTAAACATGTGGTGTGTTTGTGTGTGAGGTTTATCTGTACACACAAAGTGCAAGCAAGTCCGTGTCATGAGAACTGCGTGGAGTTGCTGATGCAAAATGTGTGATGATTTGTTTTGGTCTTATTTTCAATGGGATTTTGAATAGATTACATTGTTGGTGCTGTTGATGCATTTATTCTCTGGAAAATCCTTCACTGAAGAGGTTCAGCCAACTAAACGGGCTTCTTTGGGATATATACAATAAGCCTCAGTGATTAGCATGGATTTCCCTCTTACCTGTGCCTGTGTGTGTTATGCCATATCCTATATATCTGTTATTATTCATTTGTACACATTCATACTTCACAATCCATAACTCTGAGGTTTTATTTGTTAACGTGCTGCTATGTGTAATATGTAGCATGTAACAAATACATGCTCTTCAGGTTGTGGTTAAACTAGTTTGCAATTAGGGATGCATCTATCCAGCTTTTCCCAGTTCCAATCCAATACCTTGGCGGTGGGTATCTGCCGATGCCAATCTGATACCAGTTTTAAATTAACAAGCTGTAATCCTCACAGTAAGGGAGAGACTGGGAAATATGATATGTAAGACAACATTAAGAGGTGTAAAGAGCTTTTCATAACTTTGTAGGATAAAATGTAAAAAAGAAATACATCCAAGAATATAAATTTACTGAATTGTTGGCATTTATTAGTGTACAATTAAAGTGTACAGTCTAATAGAATTTAAACATTTTAAAATATTATTGGTATTATTCATCTACTTTATTTGGACTAGTCTCATCTCAGTTCAAAGAGAGAATCATAGGTGCTACATACTGCTGTCAGTTACAGTCACAGTAGTTTCTTTCTCCCTTTTCCTCCTCACACATAAGTCACGGGTGAAGCTGCCAAAGATCTGGAGTGTAATAGTATTTAATGAAGTTGAAGACAACACCTTATGTTACTGTAAGTATACAAAAAGTTTCCCACCAAACACCTACCCTTCTAGCTTCTATAATGCCTCTCTAACCCAACACATTGAGAGAGAAAGCATTGTGTCGATGGATCTTTTCAGTCATGTCAATTCACCAATTCACTTTGACCACAGTTTGCAGTTAAAAAAAAAAATCTTTTGCAAGCACACAAACAGAAGCTGCTGGTGTACCAGGGGTGAAATACCAAACTGCTGCTGCTTTGCTTAGCTTAGGTTTGCTTCCTCCATGCTACGTTAGCTCTGCCACTAGGAAAGTAATCACAGAACAAGGTGGAAGTGATTGGATCGGACTGTGGATTGGCTCATTGTCGGCTCAGTGTCACAGACATCTGATCCAGGTTTCTGGGTCTGGTCTGGGCTATATAACATACCTGCAACAAGGGACAGAAAAATGTAACAGTAGTGTTTGCAGTGTGGAATATACAGCTCCAGAAAAAATTAAGAGACCACTGCAAAATTATCAGTTTCTCTGATTTTGCTATTTATAGGTATATGTTTGAGTAAAATGAACATTTTTGTTTTATTCTATAAACTACTGACATCATAACTCCCAAATTCCAAATACAAATATTTTCATTTAGAGCATTTATTTGCAGAAACTGATAATTTTGTAGTGGTCTCTTAATTTTTTTCCAGAGCTGTAAGTAGACTAGATTATATGTGCAATCAAATACACCTGCTTTCAATTAACCCAACCCAAGCACAGCCATTGGCTCAAAGCAACTGTGAAACAAACACACAAAATAATAAGTGCCAATTCCCAACAGCAAATATGGAGGTGAGTTAATGTGCAAGTGATAGCGGTCTACCGTGTTACAAGTAGAAGCAGTGAGTCTGTGTAATGTTATTTGACAGAAATTTTTGCACAATGTTGTTTTTTTTCTGACCGCGTTTGATAAACGAAAATGTTTATTATACATTTATTATACAAACCCCAAGGATTGTTTGAGGTGAGATGTGTTATATAAGTTACTGTTTAGCTCAGAAGCAGACAGTTTCTGTGCTAAGAAGTTCCCAAGAGCCAATCAGTGTAACTATACAGCTAAACAGATGAAGAAATGCACTCGTCATTTTCCTGGGAAAGTTTGTGTTTTCTCTAAAAATATACACCATCTCCTTCATGAATTAGGGCATAATGAGCCAAGCTAGCACATCATCAAAACACTGACAACACATCAGCAAGTCTTGGTTGGTGCCATAGTTACAGTACAGTGGGCTTATGTCCCCAGTGTCAGTCAGTGGTCTCCTCTGGAAAGAGCTGAACGATCTCTAATGACTTTAATTCATTCACTGCCCATTTGGATCTTGTTGAGGTGATGTTTGGTGGTTTCAAGCATGAGACCACCCTTTCTTTCACTTCAGCTCCTACACTTTAACTCTCTTCGGTGCTTTTCCTTTTTCTCACTGTCTTTGGTGTGTTTTCCTCTCATTTTCAAAGAGTCTGATTCTCTCTTTTTTCTGATGTTGCTTAGGAAATATAAGCTTTAATGAAGTGTGACATCTTTAATTACTGAGGAGCTTAAAATGACAAATTTGTATGTCTGGCATAATCAGTACCCTACACATTGATTTACACAGGAGGATGATGACGCTGTCCTTTCTTTCAATAAACTTATCAAATCTTTAAAATGAATAAGTTAAAAATACACGGTTTCCTCAGTCCATGCTCAGAGCACTCAAGTGCTGCATTTAATATACGGTACACCGCCATTATGAGGTGTAGTGTTGACCAGGTACATTTTTTAGGCAGTTAAACCAGGTGCATAAAGAGCTGACAAAATCTGAATATTATTGACTTTCATTGTTTTTTTTAGTTGTGTGCAGTACTGCTCTGATGTTGCCAAAGAAACAACAAAGCTTGTTGAATATGGGAAACGGCAACTTTAGAGTGAAACCAGCAAGAGTAAGCCAGACATTGAAAGTCAGACTACAGCTAGAAAATGAGTCCTCGTGAGGGAGCCTTGACACAATAAGCGCAGCATGTTGGTGTTATCAGAGGTGTCAGTTTGTTGTCTATTTTTTCCTCCGTGGCTTCCATGCACGTGTCCCGGATCGACTGCTGCTTGGGCCTTTTGTTGATCTCATCTGCAAACCTCCAGCTGGTGGAGGCTGTGGATTGCAGGGACTAGTTGTCGCCCTTATGAGACAGGCTTTGCGTTCAGCACACACCCCCAAGTCTTGGCCTCACTCCCATTTGGATTACCCTGTGTTCCCCTACCACCTCCATCTATTGATTCACTTTAAACTGGGAAGTTTAAATCAGTGTAGGCTCCCCATCTGGTTACACCCATCCTGGTTAACCACTTGGAACCTTAGTAAGGAACAACAACTTCTCTCCGAGTACATAGCTTTCTTCCCAGCTCCAGAAGGGTGCATTAGGATTTCATGTAGGATTTCATGTAAATTTGTGGCCTAACCTTCTCTGCCATGTACAGCTACCTCACTGGCTTTAACAAATTTCTGTCCAGCCTTGTGGAAATCTCTGGACATGTGTAATGACTGCATAGGCTGAAGGTTTACAGTTAGGCCCCAGTCACACAGACCTAGAGACCAATCTTTGATCTGCCCCCCGGCGGTCGCTAAGTAAAAACATGTATTCCCCGACTGGTTTGCGAGTTGTTGTTGGAGGCTGCTGGCTGTCGCTAGGTGAAAGTGGTCGCAAAGAGGCTACCTCTCAGTGAGTAGCTGGCGAATTTCTGCAGACAAGTCAGTGTCTTCCATGCAAACTACTGGAGCAATCTGCTAGTGACCAAAGTAATCGCAAGGAGATTTTTGGTATAACACCGTATACCTCTTTGCAGCCAGTTTCACCTGGTTGCTAGGGGGGTCACTGACCAGTTTCTAGGCCTGTTTGACTGAAGCCTTAGGGTATTATCAAATTGTTAGAGTATTTTATTTATTGATTGTCACAATGTAAGAAGAATTTCAATAAATGAAAAAAAAATGCTTCTGAAAAAAATTGCCATTCCTAGCTTTTAGACGCAAAAGGAATACAGACGAATCTCTTCCAAGGTCTTGGTCAATATTGGTAACTTTTATTTACCCTGCATTTGTTAAAACAGGCCTGACATTCAGATTCTCATATTGACATTATTGCTCACTTTAATGCCAAAATGATTCTCATCACTTGCACAGTGTGATGATCGGCTCGCTAATCCCATCACTTTCATGGAGATGGTCTCTATACACATCAGTGTTGAAATTAAAAGACTTCTAGCAGCACTACAGTGATTCAGCAGTATTAGGCCGGTAGTCTATTTAGGGCTCTGTGCCAACATCTGAAAGACAACACTGGTGAGAAAGCAGCTCTGGCACACCCACCGTATCAGCAGAACAGACCACCCGCCTCAGCCAGATCGCCCGCTCTCATACGAACAGGTATTTTTAGCAGCTTAGGGAGAAATACAGCCAGGATCTAACCTCAGCGTGCTTGATTGCTCAGTGGTGTTCCCTGGCTTGATCCCTCTCTCCTTACGCACACACAGAATTCAAGCACTAACTTTGACTTTGTGTATCTAGCGTAACTTGATTTATTCATGAAAAACATATTTGTAAGATTTCAGCAACATTGCACTAAAGGTGTCTTGCTGAGATTAAAATTCATGATATCCATTTGTTTTGGCTACTGTTACATCACAGACTCACTGGAGACGTAGATTTTGAAACCAAAATCCAAAACCACATTTCTTCTTTTTCTGACACAACAGATTAGACTTAAGTAGTTAGGAGCTAAGGTCAAATGTTATTTGGGATATGTGTCCTGCTTTTGCTAGGTGCAAATACAGTTCAAACTCTCCACAAAAATTTTCATTAATGATTTGTAGCTTTACATCTATTGTAATATCCCAAGAGTGGTGTCAGTCTTCTCATCTAAACCTGGTTTCTATTTCCTGAAATGGCAAACCTCTTTTTTTTTTTTAGAGTGATTTCTCCCTTTCTTCCCTTTTGTGCCGCATTACCAATATTTCATTTTCAGTAGTACTTGTACAAACAGGTATCTGGCAAGGCAGATGTCAAGCAGAACCATGCGACAAAGTTATTCATGTGCATCACCACACTCATATACAGTCTGAAACACACTTTGCTCCCACTCTTCTTTTCTCTCTTCTTTTCCAATGAAAACAAGGCCAGGCTTTGACTCACTTCTTCCTGCCTGCTCCTCTCTCTTCATCTCCACCTTTTGGGACTTTCCCCTCATCCTCCTCTTTACTCCTGAATGCTATCCAGGTTTATGATAAATCTCCACTCTGGATTTGAGAGCCCCTTCCACCCACACAATCCTCTCCACCCAGTGTTCCCATACTTTCCACAGTTTCCCACTCACTGATCTATAAACAATATTAATAGATGAATCACTCAACTTGACCAAAAGCATGTTTAAACCTGACATGAGTGCTGCCAAGTGTTTTGGTACCAATATATCCCACATATCTCATTTTGTTCAGTTTTTTTAAAAGCAAATATTTGCATATTTAATTTAACACTGAGTCAGCTCAGTACAATGGCAAATCTTTACATGTGGCCCAGCCCAACATGTGTTTGAAAGGTTTTAATTTGTAGTGTGAAGAAAGAATTTCAGCCTTTTGGCAGAAATAAATTCAGTGTCACTGACCAACCTATGAGATCAACAGCCTGAGTCTGATTCGAACTACAGGACGGTAAGCTCACTTCTTTTCTGTTGCTCAGCTGGCAATGTGATTTCATGTTCCAAAAGCAACAAGTGGTGGAGAAATTTAGTCACTTTCCAGTGGTTTGCATCTTGGCCCTCTTAGCTGGTCCCACTTTAGCTACTGGACTGAGAGGAGCACTTAACCTGTCTGCCTCAGTAAATATCCAAGTGTTTCCTCTACGGACTGTATCATAACAATTGGAAGCTGAAGGTCACCCTGAGGTCTCCTGCAAGACAAATAAACTCTGTTTAGACTTGATTATACAGAAGAATTGCTTGGTACCCAGTGGATGTTTAACATGTTACTATACTAGTAATTTAAATTACAGTACTCCATTTTGACATAGGAAATTAGGCAGTGTGTGTAAACACAATGAGAAGATCTGACTTAAAAACCAAAGTCACAAAGGCACAAGAAGAATCTTGCCTGGCTGAATCTAATTTCTGAATTTACTTTCTTGTCATTCTATGGTTGTGCTCTTTCAATAATTTCTGGGAAAAGAAAACTTAATTGATTTGTTGTGAGAAAATATGTGCCACCCACTCATGGTGGTGGTTAAGATTGGGTTGATAAAGATGCTTCTGAAATCCACCACAGGACTGTCCTAACAACTGGAGCTAAGCAAAGGGAAGAAACGACAGTTCAGTTTGCTTCAGATTTGTATTGTATTTTTTCTTATTGTTGCAATGTAAAAACAATAGTTAAGTAAAATATTCATCATTAGTTTAGTGTAAGCATTAGTAAGTAGTAACTATGATAGAGGAACAACTGAACTTGGTTTTTACCCCTCTGGAGTTTAAATCCAGGGATGTGAGCACTTGCTGGGACTGAAATTTATGAAAGATCAACAGAGGTATTAAGTCCACAAATTTATGGCATCATTGCCTTTGAGTTTTTGTCTATTCAGAAAATATTAACAGATTTTAAGTTTTTGAGAATATACATGCCATGGATTTAGCTTTGAACCTGTAGTTTTTAGCTCACCATGGCATAAGCTCATCTGTCCTTTGCCCAGATGAGCTTATGCCATGGTGACGCATCCATTGCCCATCCATTCAGTATTGGTCAGAATTTAATCAAACTTACACACAGTAATCATCTAATGGGTCTTCACCCAAATTATGCTCAAGGTAAAGGTCACGTTTGTCATTTTACAGGCAATAACCTTCAAATTGTGATGGACCATGAGCAGGGTGAGCTACTATGTCACTGACTTTCTGGTTATGGAGTAAAAACACTGAATCAAGACTTATGTTCCCTTAGCTGACCTTTTGAGGGAGCATTAAAAGTTTATTCATTCATGTCAGTGTCACACTTTTTTTTATCAGTCATAATGTGAATTGGGTGATGAGCTGGAGCCACTTGGAACTTGGCTCAGAGATGAATGTGTGAATCCACTGTCTTACTGTCAGTGTCATGGGGATTTACAAGTGTTCAGAGTCTGTGCTTGTATTAGTCATGTTGTGGGGACATGAATCTGTTTATCCAATTGCATTGTGAGGACACGCCACCTTTTTGGGGACAGAAAGTCCTCATTAAGTAAATCATTGAATTTTAGGGCTAGTATTTGGTTTAACGTTAGGGTAGGGTTAGGTTTGGTGTAAATATCCAGGAAGCCTTAGTAAATAAGTCAATGTAATATCCTCAGAAGTGATGGGAATATGACTGCTTGCCTGTGTGTGGGATTAGGGTTGAAGGGAGACGACTATTAGCGACACTTGTCCTCCTCTCGCCTCCCCTCTGGCAGCCGAGGATCTCCCTATTTCTGGCTCCATCCCAGCCAGATCGTGGGAAGATACCCCTGCCTGAAAACAAAAATAAACAGATAAATAAAACAAGATAAGATAGAGTAAACCAATTCAAAACACTGCAAACTGCAGAAATCCATTCAATCACAATCAACTCCACATTTAGATCCAGATAAAGAAGGGTCAGGTCTGCATTTACCGTGTGAGCTATGGAGGGGTCTTTTACTGTGCAAAACTTCATTTTTTCAGAAATAAAAAATAAAGTCAATATTCATATTTACTACAACAACTATCAAGGATTTTTTTTAAAGAGCTTGCTTGTTGTCTGCATTCAGTTGTTGCATATTTCCTTTTAAATGTATTATAGCTGGGATTTCAGTATTTTAGCAAGCAGCCCCCCACACACTGCAGGGAATACCACATTCAGCAGAGAGTCAAGAGGAACTGCAGGAAGAAGGCTCTCCATAGCTGAACTTGGTTTCCCAGGTTAAATCTCCAGCATGCTCCTGTCCGTCAGCCAGCTCAGCACTGCAGCACTGCGCTGTATAGTATTTTGAAGGTCAAGTACTGGCTCCACAGTGGTTTAACAAGCGAGGAATTTATTCTAAATAAGCTTCTCCGGCTGCCATGACAGCAACACATCACTCTGCTGAAACATCCTCAAGCAAGATGCTCGACTTCGCATTGCTCATTGACCCAGAGGTTAAACCACCAGTGTGAGAAATGTGAGAAAAAAAGATAAATTTATTTTGTGTGGGCTTGCCAAAAAAGTAATTCATGATGCTTGACTGCAAGACTTTTTCATCAGGAAATTTTAGTGGGGGGGTATAGAGGTTAAAACTGACAGAGATATGGAAATAATGAGAGAAAAGAGGGGAGAAATAAGAGTGAGTGTGGAGCTCTGTTTCCAATTAAAGGGGGACCTAAAAAGGAAATGAATGAGTGACATGCATCTTCTGCATAGAGATTCCTATCTATATACAGTATAGTTCCCAAGTAGCTGAACTAAATCCAAAACAAGCTTTAGTTTTCACTGCTAGAAAAATGTGGTTGGCCCTCTCTTGAATGATAAAATATCAGGTGTTTATTAATTTTGCACTATTTAGAGCCATCGGTAAGAAAGAGGAACGATACCCCACTGCTGGAATTTTTTTCCAATGACAGCAGTATCTCTGACTGCCAGTGGGAAAAAATATATAAAACTGTCCTGCAATTATTCAAAAAAGTACTTCTTCTAACTTTAGATCTTGTTTTATCATCAGATAACATTGCACATGCAGTTGTTGGCTTTAAAATGTTTGTAAAATGCTCATGTAAATGGTTCTGTCATAGGTTTCTCCCTGTTAAAAGGGAGTTTTTCTTCACTACTGTCATCAGGTTATTCATGCTGAAACTGTATAAGCTCAAGACTCAAGTATAAGAGAGGGAAACCCATGACCCAATCAAATCACAGTACTAATTCAAACCTTTTTCTAACCAAGTAGTTTGGGTGTCTAAACTAAACCAAACAGCGAGTGGAAACAAAAGTAAACAGCAAAAGAAAATGCAACTTAACTGTAAAAGTAATACATGTACATGTAGTACATGTAAAAATCATTATTACATTGTGGGATTCAAACTCACCACAAGCCCAGGAACACAAATCAATAGATTACATTTTGTGACTATAACGCTTTTATTTTTTGTATCATCCTTTTTTCAGGAAATCAGCCTCTCAGACACGCTTTATGTTTATTGTTGTATGCTCTAAACACTTTCTCAACGATTTCATGATTTCATGTGTGCAACACCCAAAGCTTCTTGTAAGAATACACTTTGAATATGAAACTAAACTTTTATCACTTGTTGAAAATCATAAAAATAACCCTAACCTTAATGTGACAGCATTTTGTATTGTATCCACCATGTTTTTAAAAAAATGAGTCCTATACAAAAGACTATACTCCTGTGTCACAGGACCTATGGCTCCTATGTCCTATGACTTCAAAAGACTCCCGTGAAAAATCCAAACATGGGCCAAGTTACCTTGCCCAGATCGGAGCCCCTGGGGTAGGGGCTCCCCAGCGAGCCCCTGTGCCTGGTAACTGGGCCTTAGCTCATGAGTCACATGTGCCAGCCCTCCGGTGGACCCAACACCCCCTGGAGAGGCTGTAGGTCGTGTCGATGACACATTCCCCTGTGTCCCGGACCTGGATAAGCATCAGGAAATGGATGGATGGATGGAGTCCTATATATGTATAGTACCACCAGCACTGTTAACTAATGCCATCTTTGAGTAGCGTAACTTACCCTAAAATAGCAACATATGGCACTGCTACCTAAAATATATAGTAATATATAGTAACTAAGTTGCAAAACTGTAAATGCATGGAATAAAAAACAAGCATTAAGCGAGAGTTCAATGTAACATTTTCTAAATTTTACCATTTCATTTTGGAATTTAGCATTTATCACGATGATGGCTTTTCAGACAAGGCTCTTCTCACAGAGGAACAACGTGTTGCATTACCACCCACAGTGTTTGATTGACAAGTGGTTGACTAATTAGAGAGATTGGCAAGAAAAATGGACATTAAATGCCCAAACTAGCCTATTGTGTATGACCACTTTAAAAGCAAATTTGAATTTGAAAGGCAACATCCTGTAGGCACCCCCAGTTTTGTCATACTTTTTCAAGGTCACTCTTTACCATTTATCCGCTGCTTTGAGTCACACGGACGGAGGTGGTTGAGAAGAGCAGCAGAAAAGCCAAAAACACAACCCTAACTAGAGACAAATGGTGCCTGTCATGTGTATGTGTGAGAGCGTGCATTTCTATGTGAACAAGCAGTGGGGAAAGTGTGGGCGTTGGAGCTCGAGGGGAGTGGGACAACTTTCCAGGGGAATGTAGTGAAGTTTAGAGGCTTAAAATGAGGGTAAAAGTGAGGGGGGGGATTGAAGCAGGAGGTGAGAAAGAAAAAAGGGAGAACTGGCTCTGTAGATCCAAGTGTAAACACTGAGCCAGTGTATGAACGTGTGCGGGGGCGCCGGGGTGAGTTTGAGGATGATAAGAAGATGAAGGGAAGGAAGGAAGGAAAAGGAAAGTTAGCCATGCTTCTTTTACAAACAGGCCTTTTGCTCATTTTCTCTGTCCACTCCCCTCTCTCTGTCTCTCTCACACACACACACACACACACGGGGTGGTTGAAAAAGATAACACAGTTTTGAAAGTTACCACAAACTGCCTTTGTATTCTTTTGGTCCCTCTGTCTCTCCATTTAACACACGCATTTCATGCCACATGCCTCTTCTAAGCAGGCCACACACAACCACATGCAGGGCCCACATGGGCTGCAAGAATCCAGAATTCAAACCATCCACCTACACACACAAACATAACGACACACACACACGCACACAAAACACAAGCCAGCACCTAAATACACACATCAACAGCCAAGCTCAACAGGCACAACCAGCCTCTCTCTCTCACACACACACACACACACACACACACACACACACACACACACACTCTCACACACACACTGAATGCTTATATTCATATGCACACACTTGAAGGCCCTGGACTGAGGATGAGGGGATTTCCAGCCTGATGCTGCACAGCTGCGGGACGGCACCCAACTCACCGCCAACCTGACGCAGAGTGATGACCTCATCAGATGGGAGTAACTGAAAAAACAAACCACACAGGGTTAGAAGCACAACTTTCCATTTATGCTTTATTATGAAAAGACTAAAAAGAAGATACACATGCAGCATTTGCATCTGAATGTGCTGTGATGAAGAACAGAGAGTTTTGAATGTTTAGCCATTTTGTGTTTTAAGTTTTCATTTTTGTGCATCTCTGGCATGAGGTTAGCTCAATGTACTATAAACCGATCGATGTGATACTGAAGTTGGCAGGGCAATTGGAATTTTAGCTGATGAAATTTTAATGACCTCAGGAGGTGCCAGGTGCTTATCAACTGCTTAAGTGCATGTAAATGATGCATATAGTCAATTTGCATGCTATAGATCAGAGTTTGTACTGTGTCACAAACATGGGATAAACATTTGCCTTTTTCATTTACAACCATTCCGCAGTGCCACTAAAATTAATCAAGGATTTTACAATCCAAAAATCTATGTTCTTGTCTGTCAGATGTCTAAACCATCCCCGTATTTCACTTTAAGGGGAGTCGCCACAATGTGATGAATACAGAAACACACACAAACCCGTAATATCAACCTGCTGAGGAACAGAAGATGAAAAATTGCAATTTTATCAAATCTGTGGGACATTTACATTGAAATTAATGTGTGGTTTCTCTGGTAAACAAATATCACCCAAAGTCACCCTACGCCCTGATGCACATTAAAATACCATAAAATACCATGTTTTATTTCAAATTGCTTAAAAGAGTAATGCCACTGTCACCCTAGGGAAAACAGTGGTTGAAAGCCGTGGCATGACCAAAATTATTGTGACCATGTGCATTGAACTTGCAATCTCATTGCCTTTGAAATCGTTGCTTTGAAGACGGGGACCAGGTCTGCTACCATCACAATCAGTTGCTGTCTTCAAAGCAACTTTGGTGCGTCAAGACAGCCATAAAACTGCAATAAGACAGAGTCAGTCTGCTATCAGTCTGATCAACTCAGCAATTACATGCAACCTTTGTAATAATACGCCAATTAACTGTGACAGAAATTCAGAAATTCCTCCACAAATAGCGATGTACTTGCTGCAGGACGGTGATTTCACTGCAAAATGACATAGACGCTCGGCAACCCTGCTTTTATATAGAAATATAACCAGAGTTAACAATCCAAGATGGCGGCAGTGAACATAAACAGCAGTAAATCTGTGAAACTTTTAATCTCTACTGCTGTGTATTTGTGACTTAAATAAGGCATATGCAGAGCATTGACCAGACTCTCTCCATGAACATGCTGCATTGGTGTTTTTAAGCACAAAAAAACAAGCATTGTGCTGCATTGCTAGTGATGCATGAATGGCTCTACCTTTCTAAGGGGCAAAACAAATCCTGTTTTTCTGTGCTTCTCCGACTTTAGGCACTCAACATCCGAGTTCTGAGGTAACTGGAACCCGGCATCAGTCTGAGTAGGCTGCCTCCCACCATTCAATCTGTGCAGCTGAGGGTGTTGAGGGTGTTGCATGCTCAACCTCTGGGCAACTAATTTAGTTGGTTGCTGCAACTATTTGCAATCGATCACCAAATGCAATAATAGGGCAACTGTCAATTTTTCGTAGTCACAAGGAGGTTGCTGTCCTATTTTTACTCCAGTGTGACTGAGCCATAAAATACACAGTCAAGACCAATACTCAGTGGACATATTTATGAGACTGCGTCCCAGCCTTGAGATACTTCTCTCCTTTTTGGACACTACTGAATTCCAGTATACCTACCCTGTAAACTTTCCCAGGTCAATAAAGAGAAAATACTGTGTTGTGAAATGGGAAGAATTATAAGCGAAATGGGAGAGTGGGAATAACAAGTCGCCTCCCTTGTTAGCCTTAATTCTTGACTGCTGCGTTTTCTCATGGAGGTTGTGTTGCTGATTCTTACCATCTATGTCAGCAGGAGAGTGCTGAACAGCCAGATAAACAGCTAGCAGTGCAATATTTCTCCCTGGCTTTTTGCATGTGCAAGTCCTGTAACTGAACTACTGAATGGCTACTTTCTCAGCCAATAACCGAAAATGGTGGACAAATTGCTGAAAAACAGTGATGAATGGGTCTGAAGTTCAGGGAAACATGCAGAAGTTGAGCTGACTATACTGAATATTGAGAGTTAGAGAAATGGTGGTAGATAAGAGAGACTGGGTGAAGCCTTTTTGAGCAGGACTCAAGAAAGATGAACAAAAGAAAAAGGTGTTACTAAGAAGAGAACGTCCACCATGACCTCTCTGATTTACTGATGAAGGTAATCACTGAAGAGCCAGTGAAATTCTGGTATAAATATATTTTAAAATAAAATAAATAAAACTCTCACTTTGGCTTGCACTTTGGCCATTCAGTCCTCTTTTGATTTCTCAACTGTTGCAACCCAACACTTCCTGGATGTATTCAGCAGGTTTTCATTTCTTTCAATCGCTGCTCTGCTGTTATGTTTTCAGATGCCAAACTCAGAGACCTGCCAGAAACAATTTAAGTACTCACATATGTCCAGTGCTGGCTCAACATGTCCACCTCTTGCTGTGGGTTGCTTAACCATTTCACAATGTGTGCAGTTCAAACCTGGTCCCCATCTGCCTGTGCTACTTTTCCTAGCCTAAGTCAACAAGTAAATGCTCAAGGTTTCAGTTCAAATGAAAGGTTACTGCATCACTAGATTGCCACTAAATACAATATAATGTAAATGTGTTTACTTGTAGTGACAAATCCAAAAAGAAATGTCATCTAAACTTGCATTTCAGTGAGCATGTATTTGGTTTCCTTGTCACCAAAGCAAGAAGTTACAAACATGGTAAAAATTGTATTTTAAACCATCATTTCCTAAACCTAACCAAGTATTTTTGTTGTCTAAACTTGTATAAACAGCGAGTGAAAACAAAACTTGCAGAAGAAAGAAAACAAAATAGAAATAAAAATAG
Source organism: Paratilapia polleni (assembly GCA_015106735.1). Taxonomy (NCBI): domain Eukaryota; kingdom Metazoa; phylum Chordata; class Actinopteri; order Cichliformes; family Cichlidae; genus Paratilapia; species Paratilapia polleni. The sequence continues at coordinate 17,532 of VUQI01030925.1, forward strand.
AAATTAAAAAAGTGTGTGTTGCAGCCCTTGGCGTAACTGATGACAGTAGAGAGTGCAACCCCTATTTCTGGCATCATCGAGTACTGTGAAAACTAACAAAAATACACTTAAATAAACAACTTGTATTCATAGAATCAACATAATTTGCACAAATTAAGATATGACGATAATGCCATCATTAATATATATATATATATATATATATATATATACAGCTCCGGAAAAAATTAAGAGACCACTCCAAAATTATCACTTTTTCTGATTTTGCTATTCATAGGTATATGTTTGAGTAAAATGAACATTTTTATTTTGTTCTATAAACTACTGACAACATAACTCCCAAATTCCAAATAAAAATATTTTCATTTAGAGCATTTA